>JAPYZD010002396.1:0-16089 GCA_030522725.1 Ichneumoninae sp. B BG-2022a | reverse complement strand
ATTTCATCGGTTTTTTTTTTGGCTTTTTCTCTTCTCCCGTCTTTCTCTTATTATACATATTACATGGGCACGGTGCTTGATCACGGCCGCTCTCATTAGTCGGCGTCAGCGGTACCGATTGTCCGCCGATCACCGAGCGATCTCTCGAACGGATCGAGAAATCCCGCTACCGAGAGGTCCCCCGACCGGGTTACGTCTCTATCGACTCTCTTGCAACTTGGGATTATTCACTTTTACTTAATATTCCCAAAAAAAATGGTCTTAGATTTATTTCTCATTTTATCCCCAACGCTGCTAATTCTTTATCATCGACGATTCTGCCGCTTACGTGTCGGTGCTAAACGTTCGATAATTCTCGGGATTTCTCGCGCGCGAAATAAACGCCCGCGCGCGCATTAAATGTTTCGCACGGTGGACGCTCGGAGTCGGCGAATATGCCTGGCACAAAGGGAAACGTTGCGCTCATAGTGTGTATATAAGCAGTAGCTCGTACAGCACGAAAGTCCCGACATGCACATATCGTACAACGAGACTCGTATGAGACCGTGTGTGCGTCTATGCGGGGATTACTCTCGGTGGCCTACTGCCGTTAAGATCTATTCCGAGAGCTATTTCGCGTGCGTTAGCCGAGCCGATGCTTTTGCCGTCTTATTAATGCAGTGTTAGGCCCCGGAGGCGTCTCGGAACGCGTCGTTCCTATACTCTCTGTACCGCGGCCGCTGTGCTGGACCACGTCGGGCCTACACGACGCGTAGTTCACGACTGCGCCTAGCCCGACGATGTGGTCCACGCCGCATGCTACCAGCATCTCCGCTCACGACAATCTCGGATGTGTCCAAACAGCTGCGCCACAGATCTTTCATAATAGAAACTCCGGGATAAACTCTTAGCGTGGACCACCGTTTCGACACAGATCCATCGTTTCTACCATTATTCGAGCCTTTCTCTTATTTATTATTTTTACACGTTAACTCATGGAGGCTTTAACTGTAACTGTTATTTCTTCTTGTCTTATTTATTATTTTTCTTATTTTTATTATTTATTATATTTCTCTTATTTATTATTTTTAGACGTTAACTCATGGAGGCTTTAACTGTAACTCTAATATTTTCTTAACTCAACACCTTTCTGTTATCAAAAAAATTCACACAGTTTTTCCAGGTTTGGATGATGATATTTTATGACGAAAAAGATGTTCGACAAACATTCTTCAGGATGCTTTATTTTCCGTAAATTTGTGTCCGCGATTAAAAAAATAAAAATTGAAGGTATTTAGAAAATTCATGAATATAGACATTTTGACACGGTAAAGTACGGTGGATTCAGCATTGAGGGGTTGAATTTTTATATTTTCGGTTAGCGAAGCTGAAGCTGGGTTGAAAAATCACGTGTGCGGCGATAGTACCGTAGATAATAATTTATTCGAGTTCCCTAGACAAAACCGCGGTTCCTTATCACTAGCTCGCCACGCCGCGGGCAAATAATTTATTCTGCGAGACGCAGGGAGAGGGAGTGCTCGAGCCGAGTTATCACGATAACTCCGCCGCCCGAGCACGTTGCATCTCCGCGTCGACGGCGGTGTGCCCTCGGCATTGGAGCAATTGGCCTCTCGCCAATTATCGTAGTCACCCGGAGAGCTACCGATACACCACCGCGGGCCTCCTCGCCGCTCGTTGCCTGCATCGGCACCACGTGCGAATCGAGAGTGGGGAAAAAAATAAAAAAAATCGCGAGATAGCGTAGCGGGAACGCGATGCGTTATATGCGGCGAGCTTAGGAGAACTAGTAAAGATATGCAGAACACGTGGATGTGTGTGTGCATGTGTGTGTCTGTGAAAAGAGAGGCGACAGAGAAAATGCTCGGACGAATCGATAAGTTGTTCGTAATGTTGTTGGAGACCGGTAAGATCGATCGGTAGCAGGATAACGACAAGGACGAGAAAGAGAGAACAGACCCCGCGGTTGCGGTGTCGGCGCGCGAGCACCTGGCTGGAAATCATTGTCACTTGACCTTTCGTTACTCGATTCACCGCACCGCCGGCGGATACTGGACTACGCTTACAGAGCCATTCATAATTAAATTTGAAGTATATTTTGATATTAATTTTTTTTTAATCTGATATATAAATCTGAGAAAAAAAATCGAATTTCACATTTTTGTTCATGATTTCCTTTCATGTTTACCGTGTGTTTGGAGTTCCCCGAGCAATAAAGGGCGTTGCGTGAGCATGAGAAGTGCCTTGAAGCGTTTAAAAAAAAAATTTTTTGCACCCGATGTCCGAAATTTTAATTCATCGAGACAAACATACGCTTCGGCTGAACGAGCCGATGCATACTGGATTACGATTACAGAGCAATTCATTATTAAACTGAAAATATATTTTAATATACATTTTTTTACTCTGATATATAAATCCGAGAAAAAATATCCCAATTCACATTTTTGGTCATGCTTTCCTTTAATGTTTACCGTGTCAAGTAATACATTGGATTGGATCGTCCAGTATATATGGGAGTCCCGCGAGTGATAGAGGGGCGTTGCGTGAGCATGAGAAGTGACTTGAAACGTTACTTTTGATTTTTTTACAATTTTTTTTTGCACGCGATTTCCGAAGCGTTAATTCGTCGAGATAAAGATACGCTTCGGCTGAACGAGCCTGTATGCGAAGAATCGTTGGCTGGAGCGCAGCTGAGCAAGTCTCACGACTTCCAAGAGAATCCTGCGGTGCATTGCGCGCGCGCGCGCACTCACACACATAGATAGAAACGCGTATACGCAGTCCGTCGCTTTCTTTGTCTGCTGGTTTGACAAGCCGACAATTACGAAAGCTTTGTTTACTACCTCTCTATACCGTGTCTGCCCGATCTATCCCACAGCCGTGATGTCATCGGGACGGCTAAGACGACGACGGCGACACAGGATCAATGAAACAACTATTCATAGATTAGCACGTGATAATCGAGACGATATTGTACGTGAGACTCGTCGCAGGTGTGACTTGAACAGTTTTGTTTTCACGCACACTGAGTCAACTGACGCTTCGTACTTTTTTTTCTTTTTTTTTTTTATCCAACTAGACTCATTGATTTGTGTAAAATCGCTTATGATTCTTATCGAGCCCCGAATAGACACGAAATATAGCCCCGAATAGACATAAAATATGACAACAAAGGTTGTACGTGAGACTCGTCGCATGTGTGACTTGAACAGTATTTTTCATGCACACTGACTCGACCGACGCTTCTTAATGTTTTTCTTCCGTTTTAATCCAACTAAACTCATCGATTCGAGTAAAATCGCTGACAATTATAATCGAGCCCCGAATAGACACAACATATTATGACAACAAAAGTTTAACGGGGCCAACGAGCGCGAAGGAGTAATCCCGCGGAAAGAGGTTCATTCTGTTATTCTCCACGAATTTAAACAACGAGCGAATTTTAGGAGAACACCGGACGGAACGTTCGAACGCTAAACATGTTTGACCCGCGCGCTCGTTTCGAGACATCCTCGTGCTATGTCTTCGCGGTCCGACGGTCTTCCGATGTTTTTATGTCTTTTCCTTACTTTCGTGATATTTATAGAAACTCCGGTGGGCACGGGGCGGTAACCGGAGTAAAATAGACGATTACCGACACACTGTTTAGCCCACGAATCACTCTGGTCGTCCGTCGCGAATTTTAAACACCCAATCTTGTTAAACAAATTAAAATAAATCGAAATGACGTTCGAAATTTAATGGCAATGGAATTACATGATTATATGCTACGTAGATTTATGAAATATGTTTTAAAATCACTCTCGTCTCCTCGCGGAGTCGCGATAAACTGATTAAACTGGAGATCGCGGAGCGAACTCGAGCGGTGACGTATCGCGAGACCGAAACGAGGCTGCGGCCACATCCTCCGCGGGAAGTCGTCTACGAAATCGGGAGTGACTTTATATACATGCATAGACATGTGTATAAACATGTATCTTTGAGAATTCGTCAGGAAGTACCACGAATCCGGCACATTTACCATTGTCTCGATCAGCTGCGTTAATTCCCGAGAGCCGCCGAGATCAACAGATTTGAAGACTCGACCAAGACCTCATTTTGCCTACGCGTAACTTCGCTACCCACAGATTTCCATCCTACGGAAACTCGGCGCGGATCGACGACGTTATTGCGCTACACACAGGCATGTTACGATTATATTATCCAACGCTTCGATAACCAGCATTTAATTAAGCGCGATAGAGTCAATTCAATGATTAATGGTTGCGTGATAAAAATACATATTTAAAATTTTTAAATAAAAAAAAAATCTGCGAAGGCAGCACCCACGGAATCGCGAGGCCCGAACAAGAGAGCGCGTTCGTTCGCCCCGCGAAAGTGACGTTTCGCTGTCTCTGCCGGCGAAAAGGAGTGAGAAATAAAAAAATATTCGGCCGAGTAAAGGAGACACCGAACAGGTCGACGCGGTTTCGGTTAATAAAGAGAAATTAAAGTGGGTGGACCCGTTTAGCATAGTAGCTACGGCGAGGCCGACCATGACCATCACTGTCTATCCCGTCGTTTGCCGTACAGAAAATTTTCAGTCGTCTCAAGGACTTCGGGTTTTAGCTTTTATTTCACCGCGAGTTTATCTCCCGCCCGGCGTGTCACCCACGCGTCCCGGCGCGGTTTACCCTTTCTCGTTGTATCGCCTCGCGCGAGCACGTGCCGTTCCTCCATAAAAGTAGTGAAAAATAAAATTATACGAAAAGAAAAATAAGATTAAAAAATAAAATAAAAATAAAATAATCAGGCGAGAACAGTGAATTCCCGAGGGCGATGTAGAAACTCCTCGAGGAATGCGTATCTTGGCCGCGGAGTCTCGCGCGTTTCCTTATCAATCGCGAAAAACCCGACGAAAGCTCAGCGAGGCGGAAAACGAGTAGTTATAAAAGACAATGTAAAATCTCGTTCCCGGTGGCAAGTCCGTGCCGATAGCGTTGTGGGGGGAGGGGGGGGGGCGAGCGCGCGCACGGATTCTCTGAGGAGCGAAGAGGAAGGCTTGCATAGCTTCTCGAGCCGCTGGGCGCGATGCACTCCGGCGAATAATGCGTGTTTATCGCGGCGGCGTCGCTTTTGAAGCGAGAGTCGCGCAGCAAGCCAGCAGCAACAGCTTCTCCCGGCTCGGGGAACTCTCTCACTATCCCTCGTTGAGTTTCACGGCCCCCGCAAGATCTCTCGGAGCGATTTACATATTATGTACTCTACCAACGAACCCACTGTTAAGCCTACTCCCGGGGAGACGAGGCTTACCCGAGCGTCATTTTAATCCACTCCGAGTAAACGCAAAATCTTTTTAATTCTCGCAATTAACTTCCAGTACCGATTAATAATTTAAAAATGTTTAATTAACACGGGAACAGATGTTTAATTTTTATTTAATTGGTGCCACAAGAGATTATTAATAAAATTAGGAGGCAATTTAAACTAACACCGCAATAGATGGTCAATTTAAAAAAATACAATGTATTCCACGCAGAAAAATATTTCTGTTTCTCTAACAAAGTGTAGATCGTTAATAATTTATTGTTGTGGCAGCAAAAATATTTGGCTGCTACAGCAAAATATTTGCTGCCAGACCAAAATATTTTGTTGTCCCTATGTTAAGCAGGTAAGTGAATTACGGTAACAAAGTTCTTGTTGCCCAACAATTCTTTTTTCCCCATATGATCCTACAAAAGATTTTTTTTTTTGTAATTTAAAGACGCGTCGGAGATCGGAGAGTACCGAAAATTGATGTACGAGAAATAGAGGTAGGGCGAAACGGTCAAAAAATTTATGGCGAGATACGAAAAGAAAAAAGTCCTATCAAATCCATTTTGCCCCTCTCTTGCCTATGTATATCGGTGTGTTGCCGACGCTGTAGAACGAGTCGGGTATTCCGCGAGGAGTATCTTCAGGAGGTATACATCCGAGCTGGTACTATCTTTCTCCGGGCCGTTCTTAGGCTCGTTCTCTCTGAAAAGCGAGCAGACGGTCTCTCGCGGCTCGCGGAACGAAGGAGAGGACAGAAGTGCCGCAGTACCGCGAGGCCTCTCGAAGCGCGCTCAACACACCGCGCAAGGAGCACAGGAGAACGCGCGCATACCTCGTTGCGCTAACAATACGACCGCCCACGTACGAGATATCTCGTTTTATTATTATCCCTACCGTTCCGCGTGCACAGCTAGCCGATGCTGCTCTTGCATACGATCCTGGCGGTGTTGCGCGCTCCTGCAGCTACGCTACGGCCGCGTCGGCGGCTTCTTCTCTTGCGCTATCCTGCCGACGCGTCTCTCTGCCAGAGGGGGCGCCCCCCTATGTCTTAGGGCTCTTTTGTCGAGCGTCGACGGAACCGCGCGAGAGAATGAGCCGGAGAGGAGAAGCACTTGGCGAACGAGTCGGAGATTCGGTTCGAGCTGATTACAAGAGACAACTGATATTTCGCTTTAATACTGCAGATACGTGGACGTGCGAGAGAATCGAAGCTGTGCAAGATTTGAACGAAGATACCTAGCCCAGGGATTTAAATTGATAATAGTTTGAAATAATGTACAACAAAAACATGTCAATTTAACGAACATTTCGTCTTTCAGCAACCAGTCGTACTATTAAATTAAAAACTGTTTTATTAAAAATTTAAAAAATGCTTGTGTTTCAGGGTTCTTTTGCCGAGCTTCGCCGGAACTGCGCGAGAGAATGAGCCGGAGAGGAGGAGCACTTGGCGAACGAGTCGGAGATTCGGTTCAAGCTGATTACAAGAGACAACTGATCTTTCGCTTTAATACTGCAGATACGTGGACGTGCGAGAGAATCGAAGCTGTGCAAGATTTGAACGAAGATACCTAGCGCAGGGATTTAAATTGATAATAGTTTGGAATAATGTACAAAAAAAACATGTCAACTTAAGGAACATTTCATCTTTCAGCAACCAGTTGTATTATTAAATAAAAAAATGTTTTATTAAAAATTTAAAAAATTCCTGTGTCTCGGGGCTCTTTTATCGAGCGTCGACGGAACCGCGCGAGGGAAGGAGCCGGAGAGGCAGACACTTGGCGAACGAGTCCGAGATTCGATTTGAGCCGATTGCAGGAGAACTGACATTACAGTTTTAATTATGAAGATCTTTAGATTTGCGAGCAAATCGAAGTTGAGCAGAATTCGAAAGAAGACAATCAGCCAATTGATTAAAATTAAAAATAACTCGAAATATTGAACAAACAAAATGTAAATGCAACGAACATTTGATCTTTGATCTTCGTCAAAGAGTCACACTCTTGAAGAAAAAAAAAATTGTGGAGATCTGTGGACACGTAATGTTTGTTAAAGGTACAAAAGCTTTTTAATTTACTGGGTATTATTTTCCGTGTTATGTTGGGTAAGTTACGAGATGAAGTTATAGTGGTTAAGGGTTCGATCGAAATTTTAATAGAATTGAAATCGTAGCTTGTTCTCAAAGTGGAGAACGTCACGTTGTCTTGTAACAGCTCGTTCGGTCAAGTTTTGCAAAAGAGAAGCTACAAAATGCGCGTGTAAGAGTCTCGTGAGTCTCGGTGGCCGGTTAGTCTCGTCGGTCTCATAAAGTCGTAGGATCGACAATGGGCCCCTTCCTCCTTCCTCCTCCTCATGGTAAAGAGGTTTTTCATGTGTATATATATACTCTTGTTTCTTTCGAGCAAGCAAGCATGCACTACTGTGGGTGCGCCTTTGCAGCCCTCGGTTCTTTCGTGTCCGCTCGATTGTTCGAGGTAGCCGGGGCAGCCGAGCACTGTCGTCCTCCAGCTGCACGGTCCGGAGGAAAGAGAGCCCGTGCCCAACGCTCTTCTAAACTTGCTTATCTCGACGATCGAACGAGCCCCGCCGCACTGGCGATAATAAACCCCGACAAATTGGCGATTAAATTCCATTTACACGCTCGCTATGAGAGATAGCCGGGGATCTTTCTTACGTCCCATAAATCAGGAAGAAATAACTAAGGGAACCTTTACGGTAGCGAAGATTCGACTACCTTCAGCGTACCGCGAAGCGTTGCGAAAATATAAAATATGCCCACACGAAGGAAAAAAAAAATTATATGTGACGTATGTTAAAAGCATATGTGTCACATCTCTGAAATATATTTCCTGAAATATATAGCAATTTACGTTTGATGTATTTAGTATTGGCAAGTTGTTGTGGCTCCGGTGCTTCCCCACCCTCGCCATGGACTATGGGATTTAGAAACCAGTAATTTATATTTCCGGAGATTTACCGGAAATAACGTCACTTCCGATGGAAAAATGATTTTTCCGAGCCGGATTGGCCGCATCTTCGGTAGAAAAATAATTTTTCTGAACCGGAAGTGACGTATTCGCGGTCAAAAAAAAAAAATCTGGACCGGAAGTGACGTATTTCGGGTCGAAAATGAATTTATTGCACACGACGATAGTGCACAGCGGGTTCCTAACACCGGCGTCATATCGTATCGTAGGAGCGAGAAGGGAGCCAGTGTAGTAGTCGCGGCATATCGCATGACACGGTGTACACAGCGCCGCGGATCCTCGGATCGCACATATCCGCTGACCCGAGGCGACCCCGCGCGTCCCTTCCGCCGTGCGTCGGGGAGAGAGAGGGCGGGCCTCCTCCGGGGACCTTTGGGCCTCGACGACGACGTGCCGGCTCTCTACCGGGGCCACCGCGATCTCTCCCTGCTGTCGTCGTGCCGCTTCGCGAAACCCGCGCGCCGCGCATTCGGGCGCAGAAAAAAAAAAACACCGGGCAAACTTATATATGTTTATTTATATATGCCGCGGATTTGAAACACGATATTCGGCGCAGGGAGCTCTCCGGCACGAATACGATGCTGTTCGAGGGAGTTCCACTGCACCATGTACACAACAACCACCCGTGCGAGGTTAAAAAGGTTTGAACACTTTGCAAACATTTCTCTTTCAGAAATGCACATTATTTATTTTTCTTGATAAATTGACAATGACTTTTCCATTCATTTTTCTTGTTAACTTTATAATATTAATCGCCTTAAATTTACCATTTTCATTATTTAAAAGTATGGTCTGCTGGAATAAGAAACATTACCAACTAGAAAATTATAGATCTTTTTGGTCAGGAAATTTTAGTTACATTTTTTGCGGCGACTTCAGGGAGATTTCGGCTGGAACAATTTTAATATTTTCTTTGCATCGTCGGTTTCTCATTTTTATCTCATATTTTCTGAGGTAAGTGCGTTCCGCGATGTGTGTGTAATTGTATTTGTTGCGGAACAAGATTCTTGCGTGAAACGCTGCATTTATTGCCGTTGTCGGCTAGTGGGTTAAACGAGCTACGAACTATTTTTTTTATCAGCTTCGTAAGCCCTGAAGCGTCGTGGAGACTTCCGGGACTCCGTCTGTCCCGCTTCCCTGTTCTCGATCCGCCGTATCGTCCTTCTTCCTTTTACTTTCGATTAGGTGAATTAACGCGGTGGCAGATCGTAAGTGCGCAAAGCCACGGATTGCACCGATGCCAAAGGTATTTACCAGCAATAAGTAACGATAATTACGAACTAATGGGCGAGAGTGCGCGCAGCATAAGCGAACAAGACGACGACGAGGACGAGAACGACTACGACGACGACGAGGCTCGCGCGCCGCCCGCGTATAAGTATACACACCCGTGCGTTGTGTGCTACAGTATAGTTAAGACCGTCTCCGTTTTACTGTACGAGGCACACATATTATACCGACTATATTCAGTATTTAAATTAACCGATCGATCGGCACCGTGTTCAACCTCGCACATTATGCAAATTTGTCGCGAAGGTAAAAAAATAAAACACGAAAATAAAAAAAAGTAAAAAAAATAAAAAAGTAACTCACGCAAAAGTTTTCTTGCAAAATGCAATTACCGCCGACGCGGGACATCGGCGCGTAATACGCCTCGAGAGCTCCCGAGCGCGAGCGCTCTTACGGAAAGTTAATTGCACCCTTTTTTCTTCTTCTCGTTCCATTCTACCGTTATACCAAATTTGTCCAATAATTCACGTATTTTCTGTGTCTCATCAATTTTTTTGCATATATGTTCTTTTTAATACCGACTTTTTTTTTGTTTTTATTTCTTTTTCAAACTTTCTCAGTAAACGCATCGTCTCTATATAACTCATAATTTTTCTTACGCGCCGGCATGATAATTATTGAGGTTTGAAGGGTCAGCTGCGTGCGCTATTCGATGACAAATATGATGTATATACGCGATGTCGACAGAGTTAATGGCGGCAGGCATCGTTATATCATTATTCTTCATATTTTTTTCGTGCAGCTTCTTCGAGGAGAAAGAGAGAGTTTAACGGAACGGCGCGGGTCAGAAAACAAAATGTATTCAACGTCTCGCACCCACGCTGTCACGATAAACGCAACAGTAAAAAAAAAAAAATAAAAAATAAAGGTTAAATATTGAATGCACAATAATAATATTTTTTGTGTTCGTGAATCATTTCTCGTCTTCACAGTCCAACATGTCAAAAATTGTCAACGTGTACAAAATCTCTTTAATTAATGAATTACATTTTTATTCAACTCGAACAATTTGTCCCGACAAAATTATCTCGACTCGTAAACTACGATATAGCTTGTCCCATTTCGTACCAGTACGATAATACGCGACCCACGCAGAAGAAAAATATCGAAATCGTTAAACAAAGTATAGACAATGACCGTCGAAGAATTGCGAAGAGGATTGCACACGCCCATAAATATTTGATACACAGTAAAAATAGTTTTTACACGCATGAATTATTTCTCATCCAAGAAGTCCAAAATGTAAAAAATGTCTGAAATTTAAAAAAATTGGAAAATCTTTTTAATTAAATAATACATTTTTTAATTTAATTCGAACGATTTTTGTTCCGAGTAAATTATCTCAATCCACGAACCACGATGTAGCTCGTCCCATTTCGTGCCAGTCCCGATAATACGCGACCCACGCAGAAGAAAAATATCGAAATCGTTAAACAAAGTATAGACAATGACCGTCGAATAATCGCGAAGAGGATTGCGCACCGATGTTCCACTATCGCAGGTGGCGACAGCAACCTGCGAGTAGGGACTCCTCCAGCAGCAGCAGCAGCGGCAGCCTTGATACATTTCGCCTACACGCTCGTCCGCAAGCACGCACGGTGGAGAACGGCTTTTCCATCTTCCGCGTGGCCGACACCTACGCTGCTTCTCGCTGGGCGACCCGACCGGCAAGGACACGGGCGCCTCGAGCCTTCCCCGGCATTAAACGTATCACAGCCTCCTCTGTCATTATTGCCAGCAAATGCTCTCGCGTAACGCGTAGATCGAGCCTCGTTACGCGCTCGGAAGGCACCTACGTACACCCAACAGACTATACGTAACGCGTGTGGAAAAAAAAATCGCGATCTCTCGGCCATGCGCAGCAGCGCGCAAACAACAGCCTCCGCTCGTTCCCCTTTCGCCGGTCGAACACACAAACCCACGAAACGTCGAATAAATTAAGTAAACATTTTTTTCTGTCCCTTCCGCTCCTCACCCCAAACATTTTTCCGTGGTATTAGATTTCACAGATCACCTCCGATAACTACAATTTCCAGAAAAAAAAGAACCTGAAATCAGCACCGGAGAATGAAACGTTGACAGAGCGTGGGTCGAAACGCTCGCCCGAGAATGTGCGCGCGTGGGCCAAAACAATCCCTCGTTAATTAAGATAATACGCAGATTGTTGTCTTCTCGGCGGCCTCTCGTTATCGGCGCGTTATTCGCAGAATATCGTCGTGGATTGAGAACGGATCGAATGTTAAATGAAAGAAATAAAAAAAAATAAAAAATGATAACGATCGTTTAACAATTCGCCCGAGGGGAGCGGAGATGAAGAAACGATTGTCGTTGCCTCCCCCCCCCCCCCCCCCCCCCTTGCTCGGGGAGAGATAAGTGGGTATTAGTAGCTCGCGTGTAGGTACACTTGCGATCGCGGTATAAACACAACAGGTACAAGGCCATTATATTGTGTGTCGGAAGAGCCCTCTCGCCGGGTAGGCGATTTGCATCGAGCAAATCTCTCGGATCGGTATCCCTCCGGCCTCCGCCTCTCATCTCCCCCGCTGGACCGGTAAGAGAGCATGACTCTGTGACTCGGGGCAGCGGCGGTAGCGGCTCTCCTCTCGCTCTCGTTCTTCTCGGTAAAGCATAGAGGCCCGGCAGCGGAGACGGGACCCGGGAGATAAGCGACTACCGGACAACGGGGCAGAAAACAGGCGTCGTGGTACGGTATGCGCGGCCGGAGAGATCGGGAGAGAAGAGGTGGAGGAGGCTGCGGTAACGCGCTCTCGTTATCCTCTCCGCGCGGCGATATACGCCGGGCGCGTATGCATAATCACAAAAAATGACGTCAGGCCCCTTCGGGTGCATTCGTTAAAAAGAAATCCGTAGCAAGGTCGCGTTATCCTCGCGGGCTCCGTAGCGCATTCCGCATACACGTAACAAACCCGCCGTGGACGCCGGAACGTGATCGCAACTGCAAACCGAGCGCCGAGAACGTTCGCGGGAGCCGGGAAGATATCGCGGGATCGTTTTCGTATATTATTCTTAGCCGGGGTAGAGAGAGGCTTCTTATATTTCATGTTTCATTTATTTCGAGGGAGGGAGAGAGAGAACTTTGCCCGGTTTCGAGAGAATTTTTTTTAGCCGGTGGCGGGGAGATCTCATTACGAAATTTTTGCTCGGGAGACTTTTTGTTGGTTTTTCTTTTTTTTTTGGGGTTCGGGTTTAATGAGAGAGGAACTCTACTTTCCTTCACAGCTGCAACATACCGGGCCTACGTGTCCCTCCGCTAATTACCGCGTTCGTGTGTTACAGTTATGTATATTATATATTGTACACACGATACACGTGTATGCTTACTTCTGGGCGAGAGGGAGAAGGGCTATTACCGAGCGAAAATTGCGAGTGGATAGAGAGAGGCCCGGCAACGCCCAGCAGTGGGATATCAAAGGAGCAACCTGCGAAACTTTATTCGAGATGCCGGAGCAGCGAAGTACCTCGAATGAGGGAGAGCTCTCGGCCGAAGTGTACCGTGCAGCGAGCAGCTCCGTTCACGCCGTGCCGAGCACACGTCGTGATGGCGAGAATCGTGGGTCACTGGGTCTAATTAGCAATCAGCGATTTATCTCACCCGGATCGGGCGTATACACGCGAGTTGGGCAACGCGGAGTCTCCCCGGAGTCTCTCCCGGTTTTCGTGCGCAGCGGGGTAAACGCGAGCTGCGGTGGGGCCGGGTCGATATATCTCGAGAAAAAAAAGCTGGCGGGTCGTACCATTTAAAGCAAAATTCACATCGAAGACACTCGTAACCTTAATGTTTGTAACGAAAAAAATTTACTTGGATCGGACGACACAATTTTGGACAATGAGTCACTATGTGATTCATCGATCGAGCATTGATTCTCGATCGCACGTTGTTGAGGCGCGGAAGACTATCGGGATATTGCTGATCCATTGTCGAAAAACTAGCTTCAGGAAAGGGGAAAAAAATCTACAGCAAGAGACTCCGCTTCGACACAGCTACGCGGATAAATCTCGAGTACGTTCGCGCGAATTTGTGGCGCACGTAACGATAAGAAAGGCCAAAGCTCGTTGGATTCTCGTTAATTCACGAACCGACGGTGCAGCGTGTTTTAGCTCCGTTTGGCGGAGTTCGCGCGAGCTCTTTCGCAATACGAATGAATCACGACATCCAGAAAACTTGGGCGGGAGCGAGAAAGACTTAAGGACTCGTAGAGCGATCATCAGAAAACTAGTTTTAGGCATGAAAGAAAAAAATCTCTACCGAATTCGGATGAAATTTCTGAAGCAGCGGAATTCATTCAGATAATACTCTACGCGGATAAATCTCGAATACGTTCGCACATACGGTGGCGTACGTAACGATAAGAAAGGCCAAAGCTCGTTGGATTCTCGTTAATTCACGAACCGGCGGTGCAGCATGGCTAGCTCCGTTCGGCGGAGCTCGTGGGAGTTCTTTCGCAATACAAATGAATCATGGAATCCAAAAAACTTGGCCGGGAGCGGGAAAGAATGAAGGACTCGTACACTAAGAGTAGGGTCTAGTAAATTCTACCGATCCTCTAAGAAAACTTACCATAGAACGTAGTAGTAAGGAAGTAGGGCGCGACCTATGGCGGAAGGTCTCAGATTTTCCAAGAATTTTTATAACATCTACAAAAAAGTCTTATAAATCTGGTACTTTCTACCATAGGTGGCGCCCTAGTTCTCTACTACGATGTGCTAAGGTAATATCTCTGAAGCGATATAGTCATATTTACTAGATCCTTCTCTCAGTGTAGAGCTGGAGAAAAGATAATCGATTGATCATCGAAAAACTAGCTGGAGGAGTGAGAAAAAAAAATCTCCTGTAGGCAATTCGGATGAAATTTCTGCAGCAGGAGATTCCATTCAGACAACACACTCTACGTGGAAAAATCTCGAGTACGTTCGCGCGAATCCATGGCGCGCATAACGATAAGAAAGACTAAAGCTCGTTGGATTCTCGTTAATTCACGAACCGGTGGTTCAGCATGTTTTAGCTCCGTTCGGCGAAGCTCCCCGGAGCTCTTTCCCAATACGAATGAATCACGAAATCCAGAAAACTTGGGCGGTAGAGAGGAAGAATGAGGAGAGCGGGGGAGAAGCAGAGAGATCCGTGCATAAATGCATGAATACGTTGAGCGAAGTCCGGAGTTACCGGGAGGGACGACCGTGCGCGTGAAAGTGCTGAGGTTAATTGTTAATTATTATCCGGCCGATAAATGTCCGGAGGGTAAGTCTCATGGTAGTTGCGGTCACAGCAGCGCGCCGCTTATTATTAATTATTCGATTATATCCACCGGAGAATCTGCAAACGGAATCCTTTTTTTTTCTCCTCCATTCTTTCTCTCTCCCGTTTCCACCGGTTTCATTCTACGGCGCGCCGCTTGTCCGCCGTACCGCGAAATTAAGAAAGCTTCTGCGGTCGCCTCGCGCTCGAGTATCATCGAATAATAAAAAAATAAAGATTAAAAAAAAAGACAAAAGAACCGTAAAAAGAAAAATCGAAAACGTTATTTATACGACACCGACGCAAAGTGGATGCGTGAGACGCTCAGCGGCGTGCGCGTGTCCTCGCTTACTATAACGGTCCATCATCTCCGCGTATCCTTATATCGTAACAATATAACATAAAATCGATTCCGCCGAGCGTTTTATATTCCTATATGGCGAACGGTTAGCGGTTAAGCGGCGAGCGGAAATCAGAACGACGATGACGAGTCCTCGGTCGCGGTTCTCGGAGGTCCGCGCAGGTGCGCCGCGTCGGATGCTGCGAAATGATCTTTGGGAAAAGCGCTCTCCGCGAGGAGTCCGCGACGTCAGGTGTTCCGTTTTTCCGAGGACAGGCCGTTTTAGCCCGACGCGGGGATGCGGTGAGAGCCGGAACGGGCTTTCCCGAACGAGAGATCAGTCAGGAACGTCCGCGGAGCGAAAAGGCATACGGTCCCGCTGCGGAAGGACGAAGAGGAGGAACTCGCTCGATATAGAGTACGCTTCGAAGGAAGGAAAGAAAGAAGAAGCGGGGAAGGCCAGCGGGGCTCTCGGAGCGGAGAATGCACGGTGGCCGAGTGAAGCACGTGGTTCCGAGACGGTGACGTCCGGATACCGGCGCGTACCAGGTGGCCGACCGATTTGCCCTGACCACAATGGCGCGCGTAGGCCGGAGAGCTGTGGAATTGCCCTGTGTGGGGTTTATTTATCGTCACGACGATTCTAGACTCTTCGGACCGATCGGGAGATACATATACATATAGACGCATATCATACGTTTATATTGGATGGAGGACAGGCGGGCGAATTCGATCAGAAAAACAAGAAGCGAGCACATGCACGAAGATCAGGCACGTGTAGACATTTCTTAATCCACGATCACCCACAATTTTTTTTTATTTCCCAATTTTTTTTTTTTTTTTTTTTTTTTTTTTTTTTTTTTTTTTTTTTTTTTTTTTTTTTTTTTTTTTTTTTATTTTTTTTTTTTTTTTTTTTTTTTTTTGTT
>JAPYZD010002395.1:0-21320 GCA_030522725.1 Ichneumoninae sp. B BG-2022a | reverse complement strand
TGCAAAAAAAAAAAAAAACCCATCGATCGTCATGTTACAACCAAAGGAACGAATTCATAGGGGGCAAAAAGAAAATCGTATTAAGGTAAACGTCCCAGTTACCGCTATCGAACGCAATTTATAATAATAATAAATACAGTTTTTGTTTAATATAAAAGAAATTGACGGCGATGTTGAAGAGCGAATTTTACTCTTGATTAATGCAATACGTATTTTTTTTTTTTATAAAAAGTTCCGTTTAATAATTGAAGATGGCGGAAACTGGGCCGTTTACCTTATGCATTCCCTCGTGATTGAGAAAACAATCGCCAGTTTTCGGAAAGTAAGCCAGTGCAGAAAAAAAAACCATCTCTCATCGTGATGCTTCAACCAATGTACTTTTCTCTCCGATCATGGATCTCTTCAATACCCAGCCAGCTGGACATTCTTTCCATTAATTGTTTTTCCCAATCATTCTTCACGATAAAATTTAAAGTTTCTTCGAAGCCACGAATTAACGGAGCGCAAAAATAAAAATCCTAGTTTACATTCCTTCGTGACTGGAAAAAAATCACCCATGTTCGGAAAACAGGCCATCGCAAAAAAAAATAACAATCACGCGTCGTGACGTTACATCCAACGTGCTTTTCCCTGCGATCACGTATCTCCCGAATGCTCCGCCAGTCGGCTATTCTTCCCATAAATTGTTTTTCCGAACCGTTCATTACGATAAAAACTAAAGTCTTCTTCGGAGCAACGAATTAACGGAGGGCAAAGAGAGGAAAAAAAATCGTAATATACATCGAGATAGATAGATTTCTCCTCGCCCTCACGATTCATCCTAGTTCTCGTCTCCGGTCGGTTGGAATCCAAGAGTTACACAGCGGAGGGTGCCGAGTAAAAATCCCGCGGTATCGTATAGCACCGGTCCGAGGTATCTCTCCAGATATAGCCACCGGGGAATCACGATGAGGTCCGAATAGTGGAAGAATCGTTATAGCATCCACGCCGAGAATCTCACGACTCGCTACTTCAGCAGTGTTCAGCGGGCGGGATGAGAGAGGGGTTCGCGGGGGGGCCCCCGCGCGCGAACACATAAAGGAAGTAGAGGCGACCTGGGCTGTTCGCTGGTTGGGCGAAGAGTATATGGATACCAACGGGCAAAAGAGTGCACCGCAGGTACGGAAGATCAGAAGGCTCTGGCGAAGGAGTGAGCCAGGAACAGACAACCGGAGTGCAAGAGCATAAACGAACCCGAAGCCTCGACCTTCCTTTGCATAGACCTCGGCATAAAGCCTCTTTTCCTCTAACTCAAACCTCGAACGACTACGGGCAGTCTGTACTCCGTTTCACGGCGGAGTGGGTGCCGTCGAGGTCCCACGTTACACTTTGGTGTTTCTCACCCGAGGCTTCTTCTTATTCCTCTCGGTCGTAGAGTTATACACATCGGTCTTGTTGGGCGATCGGCTCGCCAGGTAAACGCCACAATGTTGAGGCGAGGAATAATCAGGAGCGAGCAAACGTGCATGGAACGAGGGCCCGATGGTGCGGGTTATGAGAGCCGATCGAGGAGACTCTCGGGCTCACGTAAACCGTTAAAAAGTTTCGCTTCCTCGTTAGTGCGGCAATTTTATTTCTGTTGATTTTACATTTAAAAAAAATCGTTTGCTTTAAAGTTAAGAAGAAAAAATTATTGGGTCCTCCGTGGTGGATCGATGCTTGTTAAATGTGCGAATTTTTTTCAGGGTCCACGAGCGCACTGCCAACGATGTTCTGCGATCGAGAGGACGCTCCGCAGGCGAGTAGGCGCCGAGAACTCTCTCGCGGCTGGCCGTAGAGTGTAGCAATTAAGTCGATGCTTACGACGGATAATTAGCGGAGGATCGAATGAGGCAGCTGGCCAGCGCGGTCGTCCGTGCTCGTTTGCCCGGCCACGGCCGGGACGGGAGGATAGAGAGAGGAGGGCTCTCCTCAGCATCTCCATCGGTGAATCGCGAACTGGTCCCGCACGCCTCGCGCATTTACCTACATAATTATCGTTATGATGATTATGACTCTCTCTCCTCGCCTCCACTTCGCTGCACAGCGGGTCGAGGATGCCAGTCTGTATACACGCTTTCATAAGTGCCGGAGAACGGAATCTCACCCGAGACCATCGGCGGTGTTATCGTCTCGGCTATATACGACCGAAAGAGAGCTCGTACGACACAACCGGTCGTCCTCCATCCCCGCTTTGTACAAAGGAACGGTACGGCGATTAAAGTAGGAAAACGAAGCGAAGAGATAAGGAGAGCGACCAGCCCGGGTCCCAGTTGGCGTAACGGGGCGACCCTCTCGACTACACCCCCTGCGACTAAAGGATATCCAAGAGGGGAGCCGGATCTTAATGCAGGCATAAACATTCGACGTGGCCGGCATCGCTCTACTTTCCCCATTATACATACATAATATACATAAAACACACACACACACCGGAGAAGATCCAAAGGAAAAGCTAAGTGGTGGTTGGTCTCGTCGGTCCCGTTTCGCCAGTGTTGGTGGAAGCCTTCGGAGGCTCGGAGATGACGAAGGAGCCTCCGCCGGGGGTGTCCCGGATCGATGTGTGCATCGCCTCCTCTCCTCCTCCTCATCTCTCCTTTACGCCAACCGACGGAGAAAGCGACCCGAGACTGACTGAGAAATGAACGCGCTAAGAATGCCTGGGAACTAACTCAGCGAGATCGAGAGAGAGGGAATGAGAGAAAACGTGCAAGTTTCTCACTCCGCGATTCTCCCGGCGCACATATCCCTGCATCCCCTGGAAGGCCCCCTCCCCTCTTCCGCTTCCATCCGACGAGGCCACCGCCGTTCCCGTCGCCGCTGGGGGTAGTTATACAAATTTCCAAGAGTGTCTGCCTCCACCCTGCCATACCTCCTTTGGCCTCCTCCGCTTCCGTCTCTGGTTGCTCTACCTCCGCGAGCCCTCCCTGACCCTCCGTCCTTCCACTCTAGCTTCGTTTTCCGACCACCCCGCCGAGTGCGGGAAAGCGTACCTTTCTACGAGGGGGGCACCTCCCCCCCGATATCTTCCTCACTCTCCGTGCCTCTCCCGCGAACAGTCTCGAGTAACCATGGCAACGGATGTGGAGGCGGGTCTCTTTGCATATTACACTCCTGTGTGTGACAAGCCTCGACTTTCCGTCTTCCTTCCACCCCATCGTTACGTGCGCCCGGCTGCTATTCGGGTGCCCGAGCAGGCTGTACTGTGTAAGTGCGAGTGTGAACGGGGAGAGCTTCGAGCCTCGATGTATGCGTTCTTGGGCGTTAAGACGAATGTGGGCCCGGACCGAGAGGAGGATGTCTGTGTTGCTTTCGTAAGAGAGAATGACGTAGAGGGGTAAGATACGCGGCGAGGCTGAGGAGGGGGGTGGAGGGAGGGTGGGGAGAGAGGGTTGCGTGTGAAAGGGAGTTCGCAGCGCGCGGAGAGGCAGATGAGGAATTGTCACCTCCGACGGGGCACCCTCGCTGTGGCGAGTGAAGGTGTAGGGGACAGCCTCGGGCTCCCGAGGACGGGGGGTGGAGAGGAGATGAAAATAAGAAAGGGGGAGGAAGAGGGAAAAAGAAACGCTCGCGAGAGAGGAACGAAAGCAAAAGAGGGTACACGCCTATACCGCCTCTTTGTACTTCGCAGGGCTGCAACGGCGACAGAACCCTCTCTCCCTTGTTCCTGTATTTTTCTCTCTCCGGCTCTCCTTTCTCATTCCCGGGGGTGGGTGTGAGGACTCGCTTTCTTATCCGCTCGCGACTAGTGCCGCCAGCGGCACCGATGCTGCTGCTGCATCGTCGATTCCCGACCACCCTTACAGCACGCTTCGGGACAGAAAGGAGAACGCGAGAATTTCTATGTAAATCCACGGGACTCGCGGACGAGCTCTCGAAGGGCTTTAATCGTTTGATGGAAAATTTGGAGGTACGGTAGTTTTCGTTACCAAGGCTCCGGGAAGATTCCTAGAGTGGTCGAATGCAGGACACGAGCAGGGGTCGCATCTCCGGTAACCGGCGAACGTCTGTCGCAGGCTATTTCGACGCGTGCGGGGTCTCTCCGAGGGTGTTATATAGAAACGAATGCTGCGGCTCCTGCGGGTCGTCCACTCTCTCCGGCACTCGGCACTGACGCTTGGGTGACGTGTTTTTCTGGCAGCCAAGGGGTGCGCGCCCCTAATTATAAAATAAAAAAAATCAATATCCTACCCCACGGCAGCGCGGTATAGAATTCGGGGTTCTCCTCGCGCATTTTTTTTTGGGCTCCTCTCGAGGGGGCTACCTTCTCGTGGGGGACGCCAAAAAACAGGGTGACTCCCCCGTCTTTCCGTCATTGCCACCCTACCTAAGTTCGTGCCAGCTTCCCTCGCGATGTATACTCTTCTCGTTTCGAATCGGGCTTCGTGGCTGATTCTTTTTTTCCGTTGCTGCGTGGGGTCGCCGGTGAACGACGTTACAACGCTGTATGCAAGAATCGAGCGCGACTCGACGACGGTGAAAAAAGGCGCCGAGAGAGAGTCCTCGCTGATGCCGGAGAGCGAGCGAACTCGCCTGGGCCATCTAGGGACAAGCCCTATGAGCTCTCGCTCCCGGATAACGGAAGAGTGGACTCGGGTGCGATTTTATTGCGTTACGCTTATTGCGTTTCCCACATTTTATACTCACATCTATCTCTCCTCGTTCTCTCTCCTCCTCCTCCGTCTCCCTCTCTAGTACTGTGGAACTTTTAATACTCCGCCGCGGTACGGCCGCCCCCGGCCGTGCCCCGCGGCTCACGACTTTATTACACGTAATTCGAACTTTGAGATACTTATTTCCGCAGCTAACCGCGGACGCGTCTTTTCTTAGTCCGTCGTCCTGACGGCGATCGTCGCATCGACATTTCCAACGCGCGAACGTATCAATTTTCGTTGGAATCATCGTTGAATAAAATATACACATCAGTCGATACGGTTTCGAACTATCGAACGTTTCTTCGTTTTTTTTCCCTCTTCTTATCCCATGGCTCGGGGTGCCAGCACCGCAGTGCCAGAGGAAGAAAGCGTCGGACACCACATCGATTTCAGCCGATATCCCCCTCGCGAGCTTTTTGTCTCGCTTTCTTAAGGCGTTATCTTTCTTTCTCTCCCCCGCCTGTCCCTCGCGCGAAGAGTATACGACTACGACACATTCAAATAAGTTACCCACACCATCCCGCGTCCCGGTGAGCCCGTCCTGCCGCGGGGCCAACGGCGTCCCTCATCCAGCCACGGCCCAGCCACGTTCCGACAGAGGCCACCTTCTTCCTCTTACTTCCTCTTCTTCCTCTTCTCTTCCCTTCCGCCCCCCCCACCCCCTTTCTTCGCCGCCCCCTTCCCACGAAACGCCGTTTCCTTCCCTCATCCTCATCTCCGACGTGGGACGGTACGGCGACGAGATTAAAAGAAGAATCAATAACGCCCCTCACTCCGAGCAACCCTGCACCCCTTTCCCAACCGATAGAACGGGACGAATAAGAATGCACGCTGACGAGCGAGAAGGAAAAGGTTCACCCTCTCGCGTAACTCCTACCCATCTCGGAACCGAGGAGAGCCACCCTCCTACCCGTCTTCCGCTATCCCGTCGACCCTCACCAACCTCAAAGGCCTTCGCCATATATTGAAATGCGCTAAGAGGACTCCCTCTCTCTATCTCTTCTGGAGCTTTCTCCTCCGACTACCACCCACCTAACGTCGTCGATCCTCTATCTCTTCGAGCCCTCTTCTTCTCGTGCACCCTTCGCTCTACCCCCCCCCCCTCTCCTGCCGCTCTTCGCACTCGTACCTCTTTCTGGAATCTAGCTATTCCCGAGTTTCGGCACACCAGCGGAATTGCACTGGTGAAGCAACTATACGTCTCGTTCTCTTTCGACGCAATCCACTGCTCCGGCTGCTTTCCCGGAGAAACGATGCGCACCGGAGGCCGAAGGAAACGAGAAGGCTCCTGTGTTGCGCTTCTTTCCCCCGGTATCCTCCGTTACTGCCTCTTAGTTTACTGAGTTCCTATCGTAGCTTTTTCTGGGGATGGCTTTAACGCCTTCTCGGGGAATATCCAGCAGTGCGGGATAGCTGTGGATAGCTCTGCGTTAAGCCTTTGCTGCTACTTCGCTGAGACCCTCAAGGATGATTGGCACTGGGTTTGGAAGGAATCGGCAAAGCGGTTGAAATTTAATTTAAAACATTGATTTTTTGGAAAGTAGCTGTAAAAAAAAATTCGCTTGCGGGCTGCCAAAGAATTTTTTTTTTACTTCAATTCTACTTTCAATTATTACAATCCCATATGATATCAAGGTGACATTTTATCGTTTCAAGCCCGTGTGCGGGCTTGAAATGTTTTTTTTTCATTGGCAGCCCACGAGCGAATTTTACTTTAGTCATTGATATTTTTTTTCGGTGTAACAGTTACATTTTTCTTTTGCGCTGCTGGACGGTCATGGAACTCCTGTGTTGCGTTCCTTTCTTCGAGTATCCTCCGTTACTGCCTCTTAGTTTACTTCATTCCTATCGCACCTTTTCTGCGGATGGTCTTAACGCCTTCTGGCGGAATATCGAGCAGTGTCGGATAAATCTGCGGATAGCTCTTCGTTAGCCTTTCCTGCTTCCTCGTAGGGACGCCCAAGGATGGTTGGCCGCCAGTTTGGAACGAATCCCTAAAGTGGTTGAAATGTAATTTAAAAAGTTGACTTTTTGGAAATTGAGCGTCCTAACAGTAACTTGGCCGAAGGTGTTGCTCAAGTTGCAGTTACATTTTTCCTTCGGCGCTGCCGGACGTTCATGGAACTCCTCCGTTGCGTTCCTTTCCTCTAGTATCCTCCGATACAGCCTCTTAGTTTACCTCGTTCTTATCGCACCTTTTCTACACAAGGCCTAACGCCTTCTCGAGGAATAGCAAGCACTGCGGTACAACTGTGTGGATAGCTTTTCGTTAAGACTTTCCTGCTTCCTCGTAGAGACGTCCAAGGATGATTGGCCCTGAGTTTGGAACGAATCCCTACACAGAAAAAAAATCATGGATTCAAGTAAAATTTGCTTGCGGGCTGCCAATGAACAAAAAATCTTGTTTCAATTCTTCTTTCAATTCGTTCAATTTGATACCGGATTGAAACGATAACATATCACCTTACCAGTTTTGCCGTCATTGTTTCAATATTTTTTCTTTGGCAACAAACATTTTTTTCTTTGGCAGCCCGCAAGCAAAATTTTTTTCAGTGTGAAGTGGTTGAAATTGAATTTAAAAAGTTGACTCTGAAAAATGAGCGTCTTAACAGTAACTCGGTCGAAGGTGTTGTTCGACTTACAGTTACATTGTTTCTATCGCGTTGCTGGACGCGTTGCTGGAATTCGCCTCGCGAACGATTTACAGTCGTTTCGTTCTCGGTTGTTTCTCAATGTTGCACGACCCGCACGGCGGGTTTGCCTATCGATATCAGAGGACCTGACGCGAAGAACGCGACGGAAATATTTGCGATAGCCAGAGGGCACTTTGGTTTCTCGGAAAGTTTTACTGAATTCTCTCCCGAGCTTTTCGCTCCGTGAAACAACGTTCCGAGGAGAGGCGAGCTTAGCAATTTCATATAACGATTATTCTCGGGGAATTTGGGTAAATTCTGGATAACATCGTTCGGCCAGAGGCCGCATACCCCTACGCTCTATATAAATTTTTCCGGGGCGGGTACAAAGCTCTCACGCTCTCTCGTTCCCGACCCTCTCTCGACCCTCCGAGAACGGGCCGAAAGCGCCGGGAGAGATTATCCCGCATAGCTTACGTCCTCGTGATCCCGCCATGCTCTCCGCTTCCCGGTGTATATCTCGTTCGGGGATTCAAGTGGCCTCACTGTTATACGAGCTTGAATTTCGAACGTCTCTTAAACCCCCCCGAGTTCGTCGCATTCGGGAACTAAAAAAAGAAATGGCTCCGTAAACTCGGATCTTGCAGATCCTCATTTTTTTTTCTTTTCTTTCATTCTGCGGTCGGCAAAGCTGAGCGGAGTAAAATGAGAGAAACGAAGACTCTTCTTCAACCGCTACATAAGAAGAAATAATTTCATTATTTGTTTTTTTTTCTTTACGCTTGGAATTGCTTCACTAGACTGTACGAGCGAGGAACATCCTTCGTTGCTTTTCTTAACGGGCAATGTGGCCAAAGCTTCGGATTACCCATACAGTAATAACTTATGTGCGCGTCCGGGCGTTGGAACGAGTTATTATTTACTTATTAGACGCCCGAGCTCTGCGGGGAACGGGCGGAGGGGTGGATGGTGTGAAAATGAGGTAAGAGCGTAGCAGCGAAAAGGGAAGAAGGGTCGTGCAGAAATTAAAAACGTGACTCCACCGAACGAGTGTGTACGATACTGTAGCTTACCGAGGTGCTTCCTCGGACACTCGGAGGGCCCGCTCGCTCCCTCTCCTTCTCGCTGGACCGGCTAACGAGAAGATACGACCTCGCGCGGAAAAAAAACGTATAGCTATACTATAAAAGCGAGTTCCAGCCACCTCTTATAATAATACTTTGAGCGCAACCGTATTATGTACTGCTACACGGGCTCTCTCGCTCGGACCGCATTCTCTCTGCTCTTCTCTCTGCCGCAGAAAGGACGAGATATCCCAACTGACAGAACTAAAAAGGATCGGGAGGGAATTCTAGGGGAGGTGGAGAGGGAGAAGGTTTTAAAGTTTCCTGAAAAATTGCCACGTCGATGTCACGTGAGGGAAATCGAATCGACGCGCAGGGGCTGTGAGGATGGTTTTTGCGGGGGAAGATCAGCGAGTTCGGGGCGCGAACCCCAAAGGTTAACGGGGGAAGTTCGCTCGAACGTGGGTGAGTTTGAACTAACGCCTCCGATATTTTTATATATATATAGAGGTATATGCGGCATACACATCTAAGATCACGTATAGGTAAAAGTGAGAGCTCTTATTTCGATACGGCAAATGTTCGAGACCCGTACAAACTTAATTTGCCTTCCATTTCGCGAGCAAACACACGCTCCGGAGGACACGAGCTTGCTGCGAAGCGTACAGAGTCTTCTTTCCGGTTTCTATCGAATGACGCGGAGTTGGGACGAGAAATGCGAAAAAGCCGCGAGCGGCCTTCAAGTTCTTCCGATCGAGAACCGCCCTCGACACGCTCAGCCGATATCCTTATTATACGAAGTGCGCTTAAAAAAAGGAGACTACTTATCGCTTATTGACACGCGCAATTGATTTCTTCAATTGTTGTCAACTTCTTAAGGTAGTCCTTGCGAATAGTGTTCACTTCGCATAAGTTTCGGAGAAATGAGAGGGAATTGCAAACATTTCTCGACGGCATAGAATTCTGAAAAAAATCAAGCATACTCAATCATCAAGCATCAAGCATACAAGGTGCTGAAACGATTAATTTTGCATAATAATAATTCCAAAATGTTATTAACAAATTTATGAAAAAGAAAATTGTTCAACAAATCTTTCGGAAAACTAACTTTCTTTTATGAAAACGATCCGTTCATTTTTCTGAATACGTATGAATTTTTTTAGTTTTTTAAATTCACTTTGAATTTTGTGACTTTCTACACATTTTTGCTATATAAAAAAGAAAAATCCATACGTATTCAGAAAAGTAAACGAATCATTTACCCTAAAAAAGTTACGTTTCCGAGAGATTTGTTGAACAACTTTATTTTTCATCAATTTGATAATAACATTTTGAAGTTATTATTATGCAAAATTAATCTTTTCGGCACCTTTAATATGCTTCATTTTTTGTAAATTTCTATACCGCCTGAAGTGTTCGTAATTCCATCTGATTTCTGAGACACTTATGCGAAGTGAACACTATTCGTAAAGACTACCTTACGTTAACTGCACGCGCGTTGCTATTGTTGAAGTAGCGAATTTTAAGTAGCGAAGCTTAACTTACCTTTCACCTTACAACGATCGAAGTTCATCTTCTAAAGAAGGACGACGCTGAATAAAGAGACAAACGGATTCGATTTTTCTGATAAACTAGCGTTTAATAGAATACGTCGAGGTTTAGTACAGTTTAGTTGTTTGTTTTTTTCGTTTTTCTTTTCCCTTGTTTTTTTAGTTTCAGTTAACCAGACGAGCATTGCGATACGGTGTGTACAGGGTATTTTTTTGGATACAAAGGGTGAGGGGAGGAACGATTGATCTGGGACGGGGTGCAGTTTCATTTTCTTCTTCACACATAAAACTCCTGCGATCTGCAGCTCTTTCGAAAAAAAAAATAAATAAAGAAAAATCGATGCAGCTTTGTCGAGCTTCGCAGCTCGAGTGGCAGGTTTTGATGTTTGTGAGTTTTGTGATTTTTCCGCCCTCTTTTACGTGCATCGACGATTTATAATTTAGCGTCGAGCGGATTTTCGTGCGTGAGGGCGACCGTCGCCGGAATCGAAAATCATTTTGATTCAGCACCAGTTTTGACGGTAAAGTCACGCGACATTGAGCTCCGCGAATTCACGGGCGGCAACGAAATTGCTACGCTCGCCCCGATCCTTTATGCAAATCGCGCTCGCAACCGGGATGCGGAAAAGTAATATTCCACGAGCGGAAATGGAACGCGAACATTCCAAAAACTCGCCGTTGCCGGAAATAAAACGCAGCGCGATATAAACGCCGCGGGATAATCGTTGTACAGAATACACATATACAATGTTGAAGCTCTCACGTACCTGCCACCGTTTCGAGAAAATCTCTCGGTATTCTCATCCTTTCTTACGACTGCATCGAGAGTAGCACAGACTCGCACAAACGCCCGAACCTTTTACGATCTATACATATATATATACTTATATATGAGCTTGTTTCGTCGGAAACGCAGCATCCACACGGCCCATCTTACGATTGTTCACGTGGTGACTGATATGTGTACGAAAAAGAATTCCCACCTTTTCATTTTTTTTTTATTTACTTTTTTATTATTTTTTTTATTGTTTTCTTTTATTTTGTCCGCTTTTCATTGCAGATGCGGCGTTTCGCTCTGGAAGATTTCGGGAGAAGGATGGGTCATCGGAAAGTGTAAGGGGTAAGTTTTTTGTTTTTTTTTTGTTGCTTTTCGTTTGTTTTCATTGGCTGGACACGACACGTTTTAGGAACCAAGTTTTTTTATATCTTTATTTTTTTTATCTGTGTCACTCGCCTTCGTCTTCGAGACGATGAGGAACTTCGTGAGGGGGGACTTTTCTTTTTTTTGGGGGCAGGGAAATACATATTGCGTGTTAACGGTTAATCAGTTAATTAGTTCATTACGAGCCAGTGCCAAACCATGCGTTCGCAGCTCAACAGATCGAGCTCGCAGAGCTTGTTTTGTGTCTCGATACAATATCATATTCGATGTTCGTTTTCTTTTTTTTCGGAGACTCGAGAAAGCTGTATCGATGAGTATACGTATACATGAATGTGTCTTAATTTTTTTTTTATCTCGTATCCGTGTGTCTGTGTGTGAGTTTTCATTTGTGTACAGTGAGTCTCGATCTCTCAGCTATGCTCGCGTGTTTCATTTATGATCTCTCTCGTGTGTGTATAAAGGGGGAAAAAACAGTACGTTTGCAGTGTTACAGACTACAGCCTAGTCATATTCGTTATGCAATAATGTGTATGTATAATAACATACCCATATATCCATAACTCTCAATAATATATAATATCGTCGTATCATCCATCATTATCATTTATATTTAGTGGTATAATTAATTACTTGCTTAGATATGAAACCTAATAGGAACATGATTGCACCGGCCCGTCGTCCCGACGTTACGGACTCGGCCTCTCCGTCTCTCCTTCGACCGTTCGCGGACTCGCACGTTTTTGCCATTTTTTTTTTCCATCGAACTTCTTCGAGAGAATTTTTTTTCCAGCTTTTTGGCCGCTTCGATCTTTGTCTCGTGGTTTTTTTTCTCATTTTTCTTGACGTTAATTTAACTCTGACCCCCGAGCGCCTCCGCAGGAGTTTTACAAAAGATAAGGAACGACAAGAGGCGCCCGGAGATTGGCAGGACTTCTGTGCAATTCGTGACTCGAGTGCTAGGGTGTGAAATTTTTTTTTCAAAGAAACGCATACTTTTTGGTTGCAAAGAAAGTTTGAAATTATTATAGTGCAATAGGGTGGAGGAGAGTTCGGTTGTTTTTGGTGATTGGGATGGAACGATGAGCGATCGGTGAATTTGACGAAAAATGAGAATATCGACTCAGGACTCTGAGCAAACGGTACAGCCAGAGAGAAAAAGAGACCGTAGAGTATCCTGTAAACGGGTCTTGGAGCCGGCGTTTCGGGCGACCCGTGTTGCCTCGTGAATCAACGCAGCCCGGCAAGGCTCACGGGGCCCCATAGCGAGTACATATAGATATACACATGGCAATCTCTCACAAGAATTAGTCGCTACTTCATTATCAATTAGTATCAGTTAATTAATAAATAGTCAATTAATATTGCTCAATCGAAAAAAAAGAAAAGAAAAACAATAAAAAAAACATTTTTTTTTCGACAATATCCAAGTTTTTTTTGTGATAATAGCAAAAATGGCAATAGGTCGATTAATAATACAATAATAATTAATTAATAATAATAATGACAATAATCAATTAATCAATAGGTATATCAATAATAACCAATCAGTAATAATCAATAAACCGCTGCGCTCGCTTGTTAATCGTTAAATTGTTTTAATTCGTGCTTAATCCGTCGTACGATCGACGAGCGCATTACATGCGAGTTTTTTTCAATAATAAATATCGACGTTCTTTTTTTTTCTTTTTCTCTTTTTATCGTTAATATACAACACATCGATTAGAAACTCAACGAGAGATACGAAGAAATAAAAAAATCAAACGATACATTATGCTCCCTCTTTTCTTCACGCGCGTCTCGTTTATTCTTATCTTTTTTTTCCTTTCGTTATTTCTCTCGGTCTGCCGATAGTCCTTTTCTTGCATACTCGGTTGTTCTTTTTTTTTCTTTAATCTCATCTATTCGCATCATTTTTTTTTGTTTTCTTCGCGTTTCACACTACGGGCGCACTCACCCGCGCCACTCCTTCCTCCCGTTCCACACTATCTTTCGATGAATTCTCCTTTGGCTTGCTCGCTTTTTTATTTCGGTCTGTTTTTTTTTTTCACCGTATTTCACGTTTTTCATATCCCCCTCGCGCTCTCGTGTTTGGTTAGACTGAGAAAGAGGGGACACCAACTCTCCGTTCGGTTGCTTCCATCGGCGAACGGTCTTCACCTGAACCCCCGTCAAGCCAGTCGCGTCGCTTTCTTTGTGAATATGCAAAAATTATTATTTGCGAATAAAGGAAGCGCGACTTCAGAAAGAATTCAGGCGAAGTTTTGAGCGACGCGTGAGAGGCTCGAGCGATATAACAACAGGAGAGAGATTTTGTTCTTTTTCTTCTTCGATACCGCGGAATCCAGAGTGGAGTTTTTTTAACTATATTCGATAATAACGATAATTAAAAAAAAATATACGACAACGCAAATGAAGAAGAAATAATTCGTGGAGACGGAGTGGCAGCGCGCGGTGCCTACTTTAAAACACAATTTTTTTTATAATAGCGTCTTAATTCACATTCCTTAAAACTGCACACGTGTTTTTTTTATAAGTTTTATCACTCATTCATTGTTGATTTTTTAGGAACAGCTAGTAGCGAGGTTCGGTTACTCTATCACGCAATCCTTCCTTACTCTCATCTCTCTCTCTCTCTCACTCTCGTGTGATTTTTTTTCTCGTTTTTTGTTTTTTTTTTGTTTTGTTTTGTCTCGTTTTAATTACTCGTTCTCTCTAATCTCAGTTTCTCACGAAATTCGGGAACGCAATAAAACCCTCATTTGCGTACACACGCGTACGTACGTATATATTATTTATATAATAATAATTCCATAATTCATAATTCATGATTTTAGTGTCTAAAGTGACATAATACAATATGTATAGACTTCCGTCCCGGCCTTTTTTTTTAAACCGCGATTATCGAGTGCGCGCACACCACTTCGTCAATCTTTTTGCCAATTTTTTATTTTATTTTTTTCATCTTCCTCTTTGTCGTCTCTCATCGTTTTCTCGATTCTCTCTCATTCCTCTTCGTCATTGTAATTCGAAGTGCCATGACGTATCAAACTGCGTGTGTGTGTGTGTGTGTATGTTTGCGTGTACTGTAATCGTGTAATTTTTTTCCATCATTATTCCCCGATCCGAGACGCGCGACCCTCGAAATTTTGATCGTCTGTGCCCTCGAGCGCGGCTAACGAAGGGAACAAAAAAAAATGAGACGGTTAATAAAAATACTCTATATCGCATAGGAACTTTGGAGGGAGCAAAAAAAAAAAAGACGTATCTAAAGAAATGTACTGATGACGGCCGAGTCTGGTACTTGGTTGACGAACGAAATTGTCTCTCTCTCCTCGAGGACCCGAGAGCGCGATGCCAATTTCTTATTCGCCACGGTCGTCCCGGGAGGAAAGAGCGCGCGGGGCTCATTGATTATTTTTTTACTCCCTCGCACTTATCTCTCACTCGCTCGATCTCCCGTTTCCCCCTCCACTTTTTCGCATGTGCCCAAGAGAAACTTGCACCTGGTGCACCTTCTCCTCGAGCAAGACTCGAGCCGATAAAGCCGAGCCGAGTCGAATCGCGTGGAATCGCGCTCTCGCGATAATCGAGGCTAACTACGGCTGCCCTCACTTGTGAAATTTTTGTTCGAAAAAAAATATATAATAACAATAAGAGGGATGGAAAAATAAAGCAACGAAAATAGACGAAGAAAGTGGCGAGAGGCGCGGCCAACGTTGACGAACTTTTTTCGTGTACGGTCAGTGCAGTATATTTATTTACAATATTCCGCACTATCGAAGTTATTCGTTAATTAAATTGGGCGTTTTTTTCCTTCTTTTTTTTTTACCTCTCGCATCGAAGAGCGAATCAAAAAAATATAACCCCTCGATCACACCTTAGTTTCACCCTCTCGTCGACACGCACCCATTAGCAATTAAACTTTACGTAATTAATAGTCGATTAGCTTTTCCGCTTTTCATTGATTCATTATTTTTCATTGGCGCGAGGTACCAGTTTTTTTCTTATTTTCAATTTCTTTTTTTTTTTAGTAACACACAATGCTCCTTAGGAATTTCAATGACCGTCAAATCTCGCCCTATCACTCCGAGTCACGAGTATTATCGCGTTTAATTTTTTTGTTAGTTTTCTTATTTTTTTGTTAATCTCTCGCGGTTAACGACGTCAATAATAAATATACAATGATCCATCCGTAAATCGTCGATTATCCGCGTTTCAATAATCCACCGTTATTCAATAGATAATCATAGTTAATCGTTAATTCAAATATAATTATTAATCGATAATAAATATTAGTCGTTCATTCTCCGACAACGTTACATAGAAAAGCATTTTTGCGACAGGAACCTCGAGTTGCTTAGCTTAGAAATATATTTATTACTTCACTTTTATTTTTTTTTTCCCCCCTTTTCGTTAAATACCCTAATATACGCACGAACCGACCTTCTTCTCGTCTTCCTCTCTATCGTATCATCACTTATCTTTCGAAATTCGTTTTTCGTCCTATTGAATAATCCGACGATTTTTCGCTTGAATTTCTCTGTATGTATGTGTGTGGGGCTTTTTCGTCCGGTTATTCGCGCTTAAGGTGCGTAGGATTTTTTTTTTTTATTTTGTTGGTTTTTTTCGGAGGTGCACGCATACGTACGTACGCACGCGGTGTACACAGGCGCATGCACCGAAATATTATCCGCGAGGATTCTAGTACGTTACAACATCGTATATATATATTTTATCTACTTAAATATAAATATTCTTCATTTATTTGCGACTCCTCTACCAAAGTTAAACGTAATTGTTAATGACTTACGGGCTAATAGTGAATTTTTTTTGTTGTCGTTACGAGAATCTCCCGCGCTCTCCTTCGCACCGCTCTCGCCTCTCTGTGCTTCACGAATTTCCTCTTTTATTTTTTCATTCCTCGGAGAACCTCAAACCCCCTCTTTCTCACTCCATTAGTCGCGGAGATTAGCGGACAGCCTTTTTCCAAACTGACGCGATAATACTTTTGTTGTTCTTTTTTTTTAATTCATTCGCTTTTTGTGTGTATGTTTCTTTTATTTATTCCTTACTTCCGTCAATCAAGCTCCTCCCTCTTATGTACCTCACTTTTTCTCGTGGATCGTGCAACCTTATCTCGGTCTCTACGCGCGTCTCTCGCTCTGCTAGGGAAACCCAAACTTTATCTCTATTAACAGCTATATAAATATTGTTGTTTATTGTTTAGTCTTACTCCTTACGCGTTATATAATCATTAGTCGTTAATGTTTATTAAATCGTTAATTATTCATCGTCACTATCAATTAATCCTTTCTGCATTAGCTGTTATTAAATATACTTTATTAAATATAGGAACCATGTTGCTGGGTTTTTTTTCGCTTGTTAGCCGCGCCTGTATCGCCATAGCCGAGTGTTACACTCGCGCCGAATTTGTGTCTCAGTGTGTTGCTCGTTTCTTTTTTTTTTAGAGAGTTTTTTTGAGTCATTTTTTTTCTCGATCCTCCCCGACGTGTGTCGATGGCACTCCCTCCCAGCCAAGGGTGTACCGTGCTCTCACCCTTTACAACCTCCCTCCCACCCTCTGTCTTTCGTCGGCACTATATCAACGCGATAACCGTGTGAAAAATCGGTTCCTTCACCGAGCCGATTTTCCAAATCTTCGCTCGTCCGCAATTTTCACTTTTTCGGCAAAAAGGAAAGAAAGAGAACGAGAGAGAGAGAGTTGATCAATGAAGAGAGTGTCTCTGTGTGTGTGAGTGTTATGTGTGTACGAGTGTGTGTGTGTTTACGTGTATAACGTATTAACTTTTTAATTATTAATTTTTTTTTACTTTTTTTTTTGATACGTACGTACTCGTAGTAACGGCGGGATAAACGCTCCCACGATCCACTCTACCTACAAGTGTGTTGCGCGCCCTCGTACGGTCGGCAATTTCTTTTTTTTTCATTTTTTTTTAGTAACTTTTTTTTCATTTTATTATTACTTTACATAGGAACGTTTTGTCAGACCATCATCGACGATGATGCGTTAATGTTATCGGACGACCCGGATCAATTTTTATCGCGGTCGTCCTCTCGCGTTTTTTCTTTCTCATTTTTTTTCTCTCTTTTTTTCGGTCATCGTCGATCACTCGCCAATTACGGTTTCTTCAATTCTTTTTTTTTCGTTTCGTCTCCGCCGTCGTCGCTCCGAAATATCATCGAAGCTAAATGCCTCGAAAGTTCTCGCAGAAACCGGCTGGAAATTTTCACCGTACCGGAGAGTACACCTAGTCGAGTCCGTATTAAAAAAAAAAACACCCCGTGGTCTCGCGCCGATTCGCTTAGTAAATCTGCCTTCATTCATTCTTCTTTCATCTCATTTCTTTTTTCATTCTTCTCTTCATTAATTTTTTTTTCATCTATTTATGAGGAACTTCGTTGGGTGCGCGTGTGGTCAGCCGGACGCGTCTTTATAATTTTTCATTCTTAACGTTTTTTTTCACTCCCGTTCGTTTGCCGTTTTGCATTCGAGTCTCTCATCACACATAAATCCCTGTGACGAATCGATCGAAGATACGTCTCGTTACGCGTATGAAATCAATAAATATACAGCACGGAGAGTTCGGCTCGCCGGCGCGCGGCGATCTCCGCGAAAAATCGTCTCCCTCGCAGCATCCGTCCTGCGTGGTCTCTCCCTCCCGGACGATCCCCTCCGCCCTTCGTCCTCGTTGTCTCTCGGCGTCACCGCCGATAATCCCTCGTCTCGTTCCTTCGATCTTCTCTCCGTCCGCGCGTTCGATTCGCTCAGCGCCAACAAGAAACGAAAGAACGGACCTAGCGTGCACCGGCCAGCGCGGCGACTTCCTGCACAAGTTTCTGCCTCTTGGCGTCCGGTCCGTTGTTGTTGTCCTGGTTGTTGTTGGCGCTGTGCGAGGGTTGCGTCGTGCTCTCGGCCGCCGCCCTCGCCGCCAGGAGGGTGATCTGATTGACGACATCCTCCATCTCGTCGACGAGCGGATTGGCCTCCTCGTCGCCGGCCGACTCCGACTCTCGATTGTTCTCCACGGTCGACGAAACGACGCTCTTGTTGCTACCAGCACCGGCGATTCCGCAGTTCAGTTGCTGTCTGATCTGCTGATTACCGGGCTGCTGGCTCGCCTCGTGGCGGGCGCGATGCTGGAGAGTCTCCGAGTGTCGGCGCCACTCGGCGATCGTTCCGTATGTCCTGGTCGAGCTGCTCGTGTCGCACAGCGTGCAACTGTAACGCATCTGGACCAGACGCAGAGCGCCGCGACGCTGCTGGTTGCCGAGATAGCAGGAACGCTGGTGGGCCAGCAGCGAAGACTCCTGCGGATAAGCTCGTCCGCACCGGCGACACACCAGACACAGCTCGGTCTCGACCTCGCGACAGGACGAGCCCGTGGAACCCGGCGGCGATGAACCCTCGTCGCCGACGAGCGGATTCGGCAGCCTCACCGTCTCCACACCCGGATGATTGGGATCCTGTCGCAGGAAGGCCTGCATTAGGGCGCGGGGAACCTGGACGTGACCACCGCCGTTCTCCAACTGGATGGACATCAGACCTGCGCCGCCACCGCTCACTGCACCGAGATTTACGTTACCGCTCAGGCTCGGAGCCGCTACTGAAATCAAATCAAAGGAATAGGGTTCATGATTAGTTTTTCACTTTTTTGTTTTTTTTTAAGGGTTTTTTTTTGTTGGATAGGATTGACGTAGGTTGAGAAGAATAGTTACAGTTCTATCGATGAAATTTGAATAGACTCGTTTGCACGGGAGGCTCGGCGGATCGATTGATTATTGGCGGATATTGGTAATTGATTCGTGACGAGTTTAGTTGTCATAATACACGCGTTTTCACCGAGTCACGACACTGCTGTCCCGGTGGTGAGAGGAAGAGGGAGCCGGAGGGAGAGAGAGGGAGAGATCGGGAGTAAATTTATGATAAACCAGTTATACCGGGTTATATAGCAGAGCGAGAGGGACAGGTAAATTGGTAGTTATTAGTTGTACGACTCGGCGCTCATGGGATCGGAGAATAACCGAGATATATATATATATATATATGTATGTGTACCAGCTATAGCATCGCCGACCATCGTCTACTGTCTAATTGACTGCATAATTTCTCGTCGTTCATCCAGACAGGAAATCCAGATTATGGGATCACAAAAAAAAAAAAAAAGAATTGTCTATCACTGTATAATTTCATTGGATAAACGCTCCAGTGACTCTGCGGCGAAATGACATTCGACGAGTGTAGCTGCGAGCGACGTTTTCATTATCCCGCTACCGCCAAAAGTCTCTCTTCCTTTCGGAGAAAAATCATTTTACGCATACTGATCGGAACTTGTGTTTCAAAGATTGCAATTTAAATTCTTTGCGCTGCATTACGAATAATGGAAATGTTTAATAAAATTGTACGAAAAAAAGTAGAAGATATTTAAAAAATAGCTGTTTCGCTGTTCACAAAATATGCTACGCCAAACAAACAATTTGGGCGCTTCCAATAAATCCTCCTCTGCATTTCTAGAAAAAATACTTCTACTCAACACTTCTAAAAAATATATATAATAAAAATTCTTTACAATCCATTACCATTAGTAAAAAAAATCAACAAATTTTGCGTAAAAAAAAATAAAAGAAATATTTTTTTAAATAGCTGTTTCGCTGTTCAGAAACTTTGCTACGCCGTTAGCCAAAGGATTAACGGTCCTCGAGCAAAACGATCAAATACTCGAGAGCAAACGAACAAACGAACGGGGGCTTCGGATGAATCCTCCTGCGCACTTCTCGAATACAGATTCCTCGGGGATTTAATTCCCGTTTTTCAATTTAATTTTATTTTATTTAGCTCAGTATTACGTTACTCGAGGCAGTTTAGGTGGGTTGACAGGTTTATTCGGTGACGCGCGTGGGTATGAGGTCGTCGTATTCGTCGTCGTTACTCTCGTGGATAGCAGATGAGAGTAGTTACGAGGCAGGAAGTGTTAATGATACCCCTGCTCATTCACTGGACGGGCGTGCGCGCTCTCCTGTAATTATCGTACGATGGCGGTCGCGTTGTTGGGAGGACGCTCGATTGGCGCGAGTGAAACAGAGATGAAAGAGGAAGGGAAGCGCCTCGACGGAAGAATCGAGGCGGAGGAGGAGTGCGGAGGATGTCAGGACTGCGCGGGAACGCGTTGTCAATAAGTGCACAAAAAAAATATTTTTTTCTTAAATTAACAAAATATCTACCGATGACACGTTAATACGTGAGAACCTCTGAATGCGCGATTGAGAGACACGAAATCCCCCGAGCTCAATCTACTGTTTGACCAGCACTCTTCCCACGAAGTTTTATCCCGTTGCCCCATCGGGCTCGTCGCCCGTCGAGCGTGCAAACAATCCTGCGCCTTTTTGTGTCACCTCATCCGCGGCACACAAGCTCGCGCCGGGGGAAAAAAAAGCGACCCTCGAGTTTCGAGACGCGATAACGCGCGGACGGAGGGCGAGAGGGACGGCGGTGGCGATAAACGAACGAGAAAATTATCGGCTTTATTATTTGAGGACTCTGGAAGTATTATCGATATTGATAAGAGCGTAGACCGGAGCCAACGACGGCAGCGAGGACTATGATGATCCATCAAAGGAATTCACTGTTCGCGGTAAAAAAAAAAATAAAGAAAAATAAAAAAATGATAAAACCGTCGATCGTCGCGAGTCGTAAAAAAGCATCGCTACACCCGCAAGATCGAAAGAGAAAAAAAACGATATACACATACATATATCATCGTTCGAGTTTGACCACCGCCGGAGTGATTTGTCGCGAGTGCAGCGCAGGAAGATTGTACGAGCCGGACACCCTTGAAACAATCGTCGCGGAGTAAAAGGGTTATTACTCTTAATGATCGCTGGTTATTTCTTTGAGTGGCTCTGATTCGCTCGCCCGTCGCCCCGCGCGCCGGTCGCCCCACGCTGCGATAACAAATTGGTGCCGTGGGCACATTTTTCGAGTTCCTCTCGGCAGTGAGCCCGTAACGATCACCGATACACATAGGGAATCATCGATATTCGTGGCTCGTCGATCGACGCTTTTGCACGAGTTTCATCGCGAATCGAACGGACTCATCTTCGCGCTTGAGGGGAGATAGAGCCGGTAAGGGGGCAGGGTGGGGGGGGGGGGGGTCAGAGCGACACCCGTGGGGCGACACGAGAGGACATCTCATTTGCGGAGGGATTGGGATAGTAGTACT
>JAPYZD010002394.1:0-16093 GCA_030522725.1 Ichneumoninae sp. B BG-2022a | reverse complement strand
ATCATATAATGTTTGCAGTTACGATTACAAGTGTCATAATAGATTTTCAATACTTCAATTCGGAATAAATCAGATCTGCATAGGAGTGTCCGAAGATTGGGACGTGTCCGAACATCGATACCGTTACCCCACAGACAATCCGTGACTTACATGACAACTTAGATCCGTGATCCGTGACAACTTAGACAATTTTGCCCATGTCATTTTTAATTTTCATAATATGGCTATGGTTTGCCGAATTCTTTCTGTCTTTTGCGAGTCACAGTAACGTTGTAGTTTCCTCTGTTCAGCTGTTATATGCTGCCATCTTCCGTTCGCTTGTGAATGTTGCGTGTATTTTTACAGAAACATAATTATCAATTCACCACATCGTGCACGGAAAACGTTTTTGTAACATTATACAGAACCTCCAGAGGACGGGGAAGCGGTTTGGGACACAATGCGCACGAACGTTAGCGTCATTACACGTGTCCACCGAGATAAACACAATATCTCCCAGGCCTTTAGTAAAACTGTTGTTTGGAACGTTAATTCTCCTCGTTTAAATTACGAAGGCGTTAACTTTTGCCGACCAACGCCAACAATGGTACCAGCCCCAACAGTGAACGCAGGAATTTCGGTATGTCGAGAGGGAAGCGCTCGGGCCCCTACGACTTTCCCGAGGATTTAAGTAACGAGAGTGCCGCATGCTTGCCCCTCCCCCTTCACCCAACCAACCCCTCGTAGTTTCGCAATTCACAGCAACTCCGGTGGCGAAGTGTCGCAGCGCGCGAAAATTCTCCGTAGCAACGAAGCTGTACCACCGCTTCTGGGGAAGGGCGTAAAGGTACGAGAAGGATGGATTTGCGGAAACGCGCGGGCGCGAGCGAAGGGTTTCTTGCCGGCCTCTCGCTGCGGATATTTATATTCCTGGCACCTCTAACTCCCCGCAAATCCCTGGACGCCAATTAGAGGATGACTCCCCGGCCTACACCTCGTCCCTCCCGCGTCCCATCCCGTATTTTCATCCTTTTTTATCCGTCTTCGTTTAGCTCCATATTCCACCACTTTGCAGTACACACGCTCGGAGAAAATGGCCGAGTTGTGTGTACAGCCGAGCGTATACCTCAATACCACTGCAGTGGGCGATGGTCGTTAACGAGCGCTCTGCCATGACTCTGTGCAGCTACATCCAAGTGGCAACGTAGGTAGGCTACTGTTGCTGGTTTTGCTCCACTCGTTAACCTCATGCCGTTTTTGAAGCGCTTTCTTTCTCTTTATGTTTCGCTCTAGATTCCCGGAAAAAAAAGATGCGAACCTATTATCCTCTTGGCTTTCGGGCTTGAATGGACGTGTAGCTATATTGAAAAGCTCGGTAATCATAATTATTCAAAGTTGCGCTGAACGATTCTGTTTACACGGAAAACCATTAGAGTATGCCAGACGAAAAATAATTAGTTGTCGCGACCAACCACGTAGTTAGATACACTTTTAACGGTGATTAATTTGGAAGGGCCGTCGTATTAATTTGCTGCGGTAACTAATTAGGTTGCTATCAAAAAATTGACTTGTTGACCGAACTAATTAAGGTGTTGGCTCAAGCAGCCCGTTGGTTGACGGCCAACTAATTTGTTGCTGCGACCAACTAATTTGATACCGAAGGAAATAATATGACTCGTGCGTAGCCAATTACGCAATTGGTTAGAAAAACTTGTTATCTTTCCCTTTTTGGGAGACCAATGCTACACGGAGAAAAATAGTTCTGTTTCTCTGACAAAAATGCAGATCGTTAACAATCTATTGTTGTGGCAGCAAAAATATTTGGCTGCTACAGCAAAATATTTGTTGCCACAACACAATATTCTGTTGTCCCTATGTTAACCCGGTAAATCAGTTATGGTAAAAAATTCTTGTTGTCCCAACAATTTTTTTTTCTTCGTGTAGATTTGGGACTTGTGTGGAAAAAAATACATTTACGCATCAAAGTATCGCTCCGAATCTCTGACAAAATGTTACCGATTATTCCTCACTGTTCCCAAATTCGAGCGAACGCATCTCGATCCACGACACGGAGAAAAAAAATTTGTTGGTACAACAAGATTTTTATTACCGTAACAAATTCACGTTGTTGGTATCGGGATAATAAAACCAGCTTGTAAGCATGACAAACTTTTTCGCTTGGAGCGATTTCCTACCGCAACAAAACAGCTTTGTTACTGTACAAATAAATTTGTTGTATTACTGAGTGGGGTTATATGTGCCAACAACTACGACGAGCTCGAGACGCTCGACTCGCAAATTGAAAACTAAGAGGCGCGAAGAAACAGTTCCTTTGTATTCGAGTAAATATAAAAAATAGAGTGGTATTGCGAACTCTTGAAATTGACTCTATATGGATGTATAAACTGCAAAGGTAGTGAACTCCGAAGTATAATACCTTTCACAGTTCAATCCATCCATATACCGCAAATTTCAAAAATTCGCAATTGCAAACACAGACATGATTTTCAATATAATGAAATGATAAAACCCAAACGCGGTGAGTTAATCTTCAAATTAAGGTATGCATGTTTCTATAACTATCCTATTACCAGTCATTGCACAACCGTCAAATTACAGCAGGGCGTCGTTTGTTCTCATAGCAACCTAACCGTCGCATTAACGAGAAAGTTTTGTGGTGATAGCAGAACCACCCGAGTAGAAATTTCCGAGCGTTACATCGGGCCTGATAAGGCCGTATCAGGCCCTTGTCAGGCCTTATTAGGACCCTATCAGGGCCCGATGTAACGCTCGAAAATTTCTACTCGGGCAATAGTTTCTACGTAGTAATTTTTTTGCTGGTTTTACTAATCGTTTTGCTCCGGGTACAAGGTCATTGTCATCAAAACTCATTTTGTCAGAGCAGCTAAACCATTTTTCTTCGTGCTAATGTCAAGAGGCAGTTCAATTTTTTTCAATTGATGTAGAATTACCGACGATAGAGAGAAATAACATGGTCGATAAGGTGTTCGGAGGCTCCGCCACCCCTGAAGACATTGGTATTAAAGTAAGGGTTGTGCGAACGAAATAGTACGCAGGGTACGAATCTTATCGCTTTTCTCCCCTTCGCGAGTGATCGACGGAGGGGGAGAGGGAGTTGTAGGCTCCCCGTGATGGGGTGAAAGTTGGAATAGCGCTTATCCCACGGGAATTACACGCGGTCTCAACTGCGTCGGGAATATATCCGGTTTAATGAAATAAAGGGCAAGCGGATGGAGGAGGCCCGCTAAATGACACGTGAAGTCGTTGCGTGCGATGTAGCGTTGTGGGAGGTAGCGATCGACCGATGCCCTCGTAACGCTCGCAACGGAGCGTTAAGAGGGCGACAGGCTCAGCATTCCAGTCGATAAAAAATAAGGGCGAATTCTCGAGATCATGAGAGCGACAGAGAGCGTTACGATAATTCAAAACAGTGAGAAGAATATAAGAAAAGCAAAGCCCGTACAAGAAAAAAGTAACACCACAATGTGTACAAATAATGTATGCGAAGGTTGCTTGATTTCGTATGGAAGAAGGTCGACGAGCTTTTCTTTCCCGATGACTTGAGAAGACAGCGTTTAGGCAGAGCGTAGCAATTTAAACGCCCCGAGGGTTTCTGAGCTTTTACGTTGCAGGAAGGGTCGATTCGTCCGTGCGAACCAAATACCTTCGCTCCCCTATCCTCCTCCCGTTTTTTTCAGCCCTCGGACGCCGTTCCACTCCCAATTTCTCTCATTTTCTCGTAACTCAAATTTATCCATACTTCCGGACACCCTGAAAAGGAGAGCCGGGAAATGCCAACTGTGCTCTATTACCGCTAGTCCATAGCTATTTCCATTCGCGAGACACGCAGTCCGCATACATATGAGCTCGTGCCAATGGGGTGTCGTCTCGCATCCCACGGGAGTCGGGAATGGAACCGAAAAAAAGCGGCTGAAGCAGACCCAACCATCCCATTATCATCGCCATTTATTGCACTCGACATCCAAAATTTACCACATAAGCTGTGGTAATATTGTAAACTCTCATGCTCTCTGACAGTCGAATTTTCCTCATTGCAATACTTTCTCATTTTCGCATGCGCGATATAAGAGCGCATAAAAAAGGGACAATCTCGCCGGCCCTCATGGGTTACGTGCATATATGCAGAGTACGACAAGAGAGACGGGTTGTTGTTACGTAAATAAGAAAAAAAAGGAAAAAAAATCTGGCAGACGTCTGCTCGTCTGTGCCAAGTCTTTCGTTATAGCACCGAGAGAAAAGGCGGAAAAAAAGAGAGGAGAAACGACAGGATTCGCCAGGGCTCTGGTGAAGGCAGGCAAACGTCTCACGTTGTTCGTCGCGGACAAACGTGACTTCGAGAGTTACGTGTCGAGAGTCGAGTCGCTAGAACGTACCGGGTAATACGCTCGAAACCGCGTCTGAGACTCGGCAACCTCCCGACGGCAATGTCAAGGGAACCGGAGAAAATGCTTTTTCTTCGAGTCTCTTCTCTCGCGGAAGGAAGAGAGGTGGCTGCACGAGAGACCGGTGAGAACTGCGAACGGGGCTCGCTTGTACGCCGAGGCTCGCTCGGTGTACACATCGCAGAATCCCGAAGAAAGACAGAGAAAGAGAAAGCGGAGAATGGAAGGGAGGCAGTTCGGTGGTTGCCGGCGTGAAATGAGCTGCCAGCCAGGATGTACGGTTTCCGCGGAGTTGTTTAACTCCCCGCTTTACCCACCGGCGCGCACGAGCGCGACACAGGCGAAAGAGCTCCGTTCCTCCCGGCTAACTAAATTCGATATCACACGCGGGGTGTGAGAAACACTGAAAGTTTTCTCGAATTTCGTATACACCACTGTGGGTAGACGATGAAACCAGTCAAAGTCATGGCAAAGGTCACTGCAAGAAAATTCGCACGGAACGCCAGCAACAATCCGTGATTAGTAGTTCCTTAAAGGGCGACACTTTGTTCCCGACTCGGTCACAGCTCGACAAGCCCCACTTCATTCGTAACTCCGTCAAAGCCCGAAATGCCGTCCACCGGAACGTAAAGTTCATCCAAATTGGAATGAGAAAAACAAGAAACTTGCGCTCGGTACACAATTGTCATTTCACTGAAGTGAAAAAACGTCTGGTCATGCTGATAGGTTTTTCCTTCCTTCCCGTTTCATCGCTGCAGGCAAAGAGCGGAGAGCCGGGTATGAAGTAAGAGAATCGGGTGTCAGTCGAGGGTTGAACCAAGAGGGTTGGACGCGACGAATAGCTTGTTGCATTCAGCGGACCTTCTACGGATATATAAACCACCACTCGGCTCTTTCTGCCGGCTTGTTTACTTTGCAGAATGGTTCCTGCTGGCGCAGCAGCATTCCGGGAGGGTAGTAGCAGCGGTCGAGAGACTTCCGCGATGAGACGCGAAAGCGAGAAGAGAACTCGAGGGCCGGAGAAAAGCTCAAGCGTAGAACTCTCCCCCAAAAAGCCCTCTCGGTTGCTCTCTCCTCGTGAGAGACAGCGAGTTTTGTACGTAGAACTGCTCGGTGGGGGGGGGGGGGGGGGGCGGGGGGGGCGCACTCGTCCATTGGCCTGTCGCCTCGTTCGCCACTAGGACGAGGAGCCCCGGAGGCTTCTCTCATATATCCTCCATCTGTAGGCTACACTGTGACTTCGTGCGGTTGCTTCAGCCGGGAAGAACACTCCTCTTCACTCGCTCTCGTTCTCACCGAGCCAGGAAAACGGAAGTCCGGTACCACTCTCGACTCGTTGCGCAATTCCAGCCTTCCGTGATCTACGGCTCGCCCACGGTTTATTCTCCTTTGCGGAAAGGAACCATTGTTTTTGGAGGTAGACGACCAAGTCCGAAACAGTTTTATCCCGGATGTTCCCGTGGCTATGAGAACTGGCAAAACAGACATTTTAGGTCATCGGCAGCGACGGACGGAGTTCCTTTTCCAATAGCGAGAAACTTCAACTTGATTCGTTATTGAAGGAAATTCTCTCGTTTCATACAGCGAGCATCCGCAAACTGCAAAGCATTTTCGCACGAATATCGTATTTCAGGTATCCCGGTCTGGATTTCACGAGAAAAGCGAGGAGGGAAGTACGAACTGGTAATGAGTGTATAGCTACGGCCGATGGGATGGGATAGAATAACCTTGCGAACGCGGGCCCGTTCGTACAACACGTAACACGAATGTGTTCTCTGCCTGGTTGCGAAACTGTCTATTGTACGAACATACATGTACGCGCCCGGCTACCGGCAAACCCTTTACTATATCTATCGATATTGCATCGTTATCATCGACCTGATTGGCCCGCGCTCTCGAATACACCGCCTGCATCGTCCACTCTCGTATGTCATCGCGGGCATGGTTTCGTCAATAGTTACCCAATTTATGCTGTACCATCCGCAATGGTTACATCCGCAAAGCAACATATATTTGCTCGAATTGAACAAACTCTCACGACCAAAAACAGGTGTCCGAAGCTTTGATCGTTTATTTGGGGACAAAATCAAAGAAATTTGGAAAACAGAAGTTACGGTACCGATCACTTTGGTCTCGTGATTAGAGTACTAGCCTCGAGAACAAAGTATCGGGAGGTCTCAAGTTCGAATCCCGGTGCCGTAGTCTTGCTGGCAGAAAAATATTGTGACGCGACGTAGCTCCTGGGATCTAGCGTGCGATAGCCGATATATATGTCAGTAGACGTCCAATGTTTACAGCCAGTAATCGACGTGACGTAGCTCCGGCGTAGAAACCCCCAAAGTGGTACGGTTCGCACTAAAGGAAAAATAGACGTTAAATAATAACAAAAAAAAAAGAAGTTACGATGGAATGATATCATGAAACAAACGGTATAGAGCGGTAACAATTAACTCTCGGCATGCCTGGGCACTGTGCATAGTCACACTTTCCTCGTATTTGGCGGTGCCCCGGTGGTGGAGTACAGTAACGGTGGTAGTTGTTGCCAGGGGATACTGCCGAGAATCGTCCAAATAATACCTGTTAGCCGCGGCATGTGCTACTCGGGGTATGGCGGTCGGTAGAGTCTGGCTGAAGGTACATTGTAAAGCGAATTAGAAAGGGACAGAGAGGGCGAGGGAGGGCGAGAGAGAAGTCAGATGGAGGGAGTGTGCTTGAGTAACCTTAGAGTAGGAGCGAGGAAGAAGTATATATAACAGCGCGCACGTCCACTTATTAAATTTACCAACCTCAAATTCCGGCCTCCGGAGACGCGAGAGTGAGAGTGAGAGTGCGGGAGAAAGCGAGCAGCAGAGCGCACCCCTGAGAGATAGAGAGGTGGGATTTTCGGCGGCGGTACAACCCGGGGGAGTTGCGGGATTGGGGCGTGGGTATAATATACAACTTCGGTACCACCAAATTCCCTCCTAAATACGCTGCCTAACTGGCTTACGGCATACGTACCGTGCACACCCGGAAACACCGCCAGAACCAGGCCAGTACACAGCCGGGGAGCAACGAGAAACGAAGAGAAACCAACATAGAGCAGAGCTACGCATACACGCTACCGAGTCAACCGCCCTCGGGCTTACCACTCTTACCTTTCTCCATTCTAGGCGGAGGTATATATGTATGTAGAAGGTTCGGTAGAAGCAGCCGTGCTAGCCGGGTCTCTGACCGATATTGCACGGTAAATATCGCCCAATTTCGCCACGGTCTCGTACATAGATGTATGTTACTACTTACAAGTTTCTGCGAATCTGCGTTGGAAGCCCCGCAACGTCGGGCTTTCGACCGTGATATAAAAAGTTACGGGCAATTAGAGGGTTCGTAATCCTCTTACACGTATCGTCTGATATACCGTTAGAGGATTCTTGTCTCACCAGTGAATTCCGATGTCCATGAAAATTACGCCAAAGAGCAGAATTCTTCCGTTTCCTAGTTATCCCTACGGACCAGACAGACGGTGGTAAAATCATACAGTCCTCTCACTCTCTCGACTCTGCGGTAGACCTTCTCTCCGAAGGCTAGACGGGACTTCGAGTCGAGTGAAAAGGGATTTCGTCGAAGCGAAGGGATACCAGTAACGCAAGAGCGGAGAGGGCGGAGGGAGGGTCTTTGGAAGAAGATGCCAGGGACTCTAGTGAGGATTCTATCCTCTGGGTTCTTCCTTCTATCTTCGCGGCTTGGTAGCTTTCCCGCTTGCTTGCTTGCTTGCCGAGTAGAGAGAATCGAGTCAAGAGACAATACAGTCGGCGGCAGACGCAGCAAATTGCCCGTTAATAATCCCCCGCGAAACGACGACGACGACGAAGAAGACGACGACGACGACGACGACAACGAGGGTTCGGGACCGTTCGTTTTGGAGTGTTCGTCCCGTTCTCGCAACGAGCATTCAGCCCATCGGAGTGAGACGGAATGAAAGGGAGAGAGGGAGAGCGAAAGCCCCGATGGGAGACGGAAAATAGAAGAAGAGTCGGGGAGGACGGGCGATGAAATATTCCTCTCTGATCCGATGTAATTGCGACGCGCCGCCGTCGCAGCATTTTTCACGTACGTGTGAGGCGCTAAAAATATCAACCGGATCTCGTCCATGAGCTTTTGAAACCCACAATTTCATTCGATCGTTAACAAGCTATGAAAAGCTATGACAAGCTGTGAAAGGTAAACAAAAAAAATCTTGTATTAAATTGAAGCAAATCGCCAAATCGTGGCAGGCAATCTACCGTGAAGTTCCGGTGCCGAGATCCGTAGCAAGAGCCATAATACCATTATACCGGCGAAGTTCATCGAAGTTCTGGGTTGGTGTATGAGGTTCTGAGCAGCGACGTAAGCGCGCTCAGGTCACGTGCTTCGACCCCGAGAGCTACAAGCTACTAGCCGCTGTCGACAAAACACGTGTAAGACGCCGACGGGATTAGGACAAACCGTACAGGCACACGCGCACACATACACGAATGATTCTCCTGTTGGTATTCCGGCGTTGTATAAACAGTGTAAGGGGGCTTTACATACCGCCGGTCGATTTAGCACTATCGATCGTTTGCCGGGCCGGCAGTGCAAAGTTATACGCTCGTTTGGCTTACCTCTTCAGCAGCAACATGAACATTTACGTGGAGTGCGCGATAGACGAATAAGCGAACGTGTTGCGTTGATTTTATGTTTCAACGCCCAAGGAAATCCGATATTCGGGAAGTTTTCGGCATCAACGAGCCATAAGAAAGATCATAGAGTCTCGAGCTGCATGCACACGCCAACTGCAAAAGACTGGCGTCTTTTGCTCGGGAGAATATTGGGCGAACAAGTGGAGAGGTGTTAAACTTCGCTCTCTCTATTCCTGCGGCACTTGGCACTTCGCCGTACCGAGAAGTGGGAGCTATACGGGAACATACGTCGCGAGGCTCTGAAAATTGTCGGTATGCCAGAGCGTTTAATCGAGTTTACTGCAGCTCTAGTGCAACCAAGAAGAAGCTGGAGAAGTTCTGGGTTGTGTTGCGTTGCGAGCTCATCTTCCTTCTCGCAGGGCCGGTTGACTCACCGCATGAAGTCTTGCCAGCGAGTTACGCCTTGGCTTATGAGATCCGTAGTAAACCCGGAAACCAATTACGGGACTGTCGTCCTGTTGTAAAAACACCTTTGGTGAGAGTTATAATTGAAAAGTCTTCGCCAAAAGCGATACGAAACAAACTCCAGAAAGCGTTACGGAAGCGTTCTCTTTACGGTTAGTGGAGACTTCCAATTATAAGGGCCTAGGAGAAGATCTGCTACGGGGACTTAGGATAATCAATTTTGTGTCACGTGGAAAACGGAGATTCAAACTGGAAATAACGCCACAAGAACAAGTTAAAATTTATTTTTTTGGCAGGAAGATAAATATAAGATCTGCCCGAAAAGATGCATCGAAGGTGATCGAGGACTTCTTTTTTTAACTTTTCATTTTCAAACTGAAAGATGCCACCTTATGGGTTTTTTTTTAAACCTGTATCGTTATGGGTGTAAAAACGGCTTTCTATAATTCCGGGAGCTTCTTCGTCTGGTATAGTTTTTCTCATGAAATACAATGGTAACCTGAATTTCAGCTTCTTAACAATGCTGTTAAGAAGCTGAAATATAGCTGTTTGGAAATGCTGAAACTTGCTCCATTTCGCGAAAGGGAAAAGGGGCGGCTATGCCATTAAACAAAAAAATTGCGAAAGCGAATTGAAACCTTCACCGTTTAGTAGTAGTGTATTTCCAAAGCGATTCCAGTATTTCGTTATCTCCAAAGACGTTAACTTCCGGCCAAAAGACGGAGAAAAAAATGTTAAACATTTATAAAAATTATAAACGAGCGAACTGTAGAATTCACCAGTGTCTAGGACGAATAATTCCGGCCGTAAAATCTGTCACCGTTAAGCATTGTCATCGCTATTTTATTTTTTTGGTTTAAGATTTGAAGGAGAATACAGCAATACATAAATCGGAGCGCTGACATCAATACTTAAATCGAAAATGTGAGACATATTGTCTAGGGAATTCTTTATGTGGGATTGGGTCTCGTTCGAATCGAGATTAAAATTCACAGTTCAGTCCGCTTCTCGAACTCCCGCTGGCGCAGCAAAACACCAGAAGAGAACAGCGTCAGAAAATCCAGTCGTGCATATGTCGATCCGTGAAACACACGTACTCTTTATACGTCCGATTGAACATTGACGGGTCTCGATATTCACGGCTGAACGAGCTGCAGGATCCCCGGCGATGACGCTAATTTGATTTCGGCACTTCACCAAAGAGAAGCTTTGACTGACGCTCGATATGGCTGGTGTTGCGGTACTATACAGGACCTCTGCAAAATAGCGCACTGGAACGTAGGCACCGTAACGTTACCTCACGTAACAAGCTACACACGCGTTCCTGCTGTTGTCTGCTATGCGAAAATGTTCTCGCGAATGTTCAGAACGCAATGGCCGTGGCAAAAGGGGGCGGATGAGGGTTGATGTAAAAGAGATAGGAATGATTTGGCGCGGTAGAGAGCGCATAACAGGAAACAGAAACGGTGTCGGGGATCGTCCAAATGAAATTACAGTAGAACCTCGATTATCCGAACCTCCGTTATCTGAACCATAACGCAAAATGTCGACGTCATTTCATGTTACAAGCGCAATTAAGCTTGCATTGCACATCCATACGCTACACCGCTTGCTCGTCGATCTTTCGCGCGATATTTCATTAGTTCTTGCCGTTGCGCAGAGATATTCATATACGGGCATATAAAAAGTTATTTATGCTAACTAATTTTTGATGACGAGTAGGGGAGATCGGGGATAAAAGTAACACGGGTCAATTGTAACAATCGGCTGCGCAACGCTGCGCATGATCAGATACATCGGATATGAAGTGAGCAACATTATAAACATCACCTATTCTATGTATTTTCATACTCTATGTTTTTCTTTTCGTATTTATGCTATGGCTGCTTTTGTTTTGGCTTAATTTCTCAGTGTATGTGCCTAGAGGACCCTTGGTCCTAGCGTACGAATAAACCACCACTACTACTACTACTACTACTACCTCATAATGTGATGTGATAATGTTGCTCACTTCATGTCCGATGCGTCCGATCATGCGTAGCCACTTGTTACAACTGACCCGTGTTACTTTTATCCCCGGTCTCCCCTACATTGTGGATGCGGTGAACCGTACTTCCACCTCTAAGCGGAAGTATAGGGGCAGAGCGGGGCAAAATGGGACGGTGAGGCAAAACGGGACAACAGGAGTAAAACTCCATTCTCCAATAATTCTTGGATGTTCAATTTTCTCCTAACGATACATCCAAATTTTCAACACCGTTTTGCCCCGCCACCATCCAAAAGTTATTGGAAAATTGCGTTTTGTCTTGTTATCCCGTTTTAGCCCGATATGCCAATTTGCTCCGCTCTCCCCTAATGTTCGTACGGTGGGGAAAAATTGGCAATTCTTTTGTAGCTCGATAATGACAAGACTGGTGCAGCTCTCTTTTGATGTTTTACTTCGTAAGTATGGTGTTTTTTTGTATTAAAATTGCCATTATCTAAATAATCGTTAATCCGAACTAGACTCAAAACCCCAATGAATTCGGATAATCGATTTTCTACCATAACTTCCATATAGTCCGTTCAGGAATTCACCGAATGCTTCGAGTATTTTGTGCACCGCTGCTATGACAAAAAAAACCCTTGTTCTTTCAACTATCTTCTACCATTTCTCCTACTCCTCAATTATATCTCCTATAGCCACGCCAATTTCTCTTTTGCTCTGACCAATTCACTTCCCGCCTGGGATTTCGCGCCTGGATATGCTCTCGAGAAGCTATCGTTTCCATCTCGATCGCACTTACTGTCGAGCAAGCTCTGCGCTCTTCTCTGTGCTCGCCTGTTATCTCCGGCAAGATTACCAACGTGCCCACGATCAAGGGAAAAGCTCCGACCGTCGACGACGAGTGTTCGTTCCCTTTTCGTTTACCATCTCTACTATCTCACTCATATATCTTTCTCTGTCACTCGACTTGGTCTCCGCTACTCGTTAGAGGAATGTGAAGAAGGTCGAGTTTCCTCTTTTCCATGGTTCTAGCACCCGCACGGTACGTCGGAAGCCGGGAAAGCAAAGTCACGTTCGTCAACCGCAGAGCCGGACGATTGCCTTTTCCTTTGAGGGGATCCTCTGCGTCCAGTTTGGCTGTCTCTACTTTCCGGCCATTCACATGGCGAAGGGTATACTTTGTACTATGTCGTATGTACACCTCTTCTTTACATATATTTTCAACCTCTGTCTCGTTTTCACTCACGGAAAATCCTCATTTTTTTCATACCTTCTACATCCCCAAGCTTTCAACAAGGTTCACAGGTTGGAGTTCTTGATCCTTTCGTCCCTATATACTATGTCGTTTACTTTTACCGTATAAGGTTCTTTGTCCGACATTGGTACGTGGAGTGAGGAAGCTCTCACATGACCTTCCGCTCTTTATATTCTTGTAAAAAAAAAACTGACCCATCCCGTCCCTTATTATCCTTCGACTTTCGGAGGACTACTTAGGGTAGAGCAACAAAGTCATGGCGAAATCTCTCCTGAAGGACTCGCTCTGATCCCCTCTTTATAAATGTTTCGTTTTTCACGTAAAGGCGATTTGACCTGGGGAAAGACACTCTGCATTTTTAAAAATAATAATTCCGGGTAGACGTTTTTTTCCTCTTTTTCCGCAAGTTGACCATAGCGGTAAATCCTGACTGGACCGAACATATTGTTACGTGCTTTGGGTACTTCCGAACAACAAACGTCGATATCCGTAGACAAGTTCTTTACCCTCAAGCTTTTTCATTCCTGTAGCAGGAGGGGAAAAATTGATTCGAGGAAACAACCGCTGCTGTATTTTCGCGAGGTTCTCCTCACAACAGATTTAACGAGGCGAAAATGCACAACGTCGTGTCAATTCCTAGGGGCGGGGGTACCGCAAAGTATTCCGTCGCCGATAGCTTTCGCAGCTAAAATTGGCGTCGGTAACTACGTCTCGAGAATTCGATGTCCTGAACCAGCAAATGGGAAACAATCTTGCATCTGCGTACGCGACGAGAGAACAAGGCATTAAAAATGTGTATCTCCGCCGATTAACAATCCTCACTGCAATCACCCTTCACCAAACTTTCATGAATCGCGTGTGTTTCATGAATCGCGTGTGTTTCATGAATCGCGTGTGTTTCATGAATCGCGTGTGTTTCATGAATCGCGTGTGTTTCATGAATCGCGTGTCTTGTAAAGTGTGTGTCTCGTGAAGTGTGCGTGTCGTGAAGTGTGCGTCTCGTGAAGTGTGCGTCTCGTGAAGTGTGCGTCTCGTAAAGTGTGTTTCATGAGATATATAGCGTGAAAAACGTCTCGTCGACGTACTTTTTAAGCGAGAGCCTCGAGTTCGATTAAACTTCCTATTTATTAGATTTTTTTTTAATCAGTCCGCATGTCTCTAGAACGAAGATGCCACAATGATATCATTTTCAGAAACGTCACAAAGTGATGTTTGCCGATAAAAATAGTTTAGCGAAAAAAGTACTTGGCGGGAACGTGACAGAGACGATCTTAATTTCCGGTACGTGGCGACCGTCGTACGAACGTTTGGCGAGGACTCTCCCATCGGCTCATTTCTGTTCGCAGAGCATTCATCGCGAACTGCTACATCCGCGCTTCAAAGGCCTCAGTTTCTTTTCAGCCATTCATGCGCAGTTACGATTCATACGTTTTTTTTCTGTGTGTATTGGCTGTACGTACCAGAGAGCATGTGGAAGGGGCTACGGAGGAAATGACGCCAAAGCTCTGCGGAAGATAGAAGGGAAAAAATAGAGGAGGAGTCGCTTACACAGGGTTGATATGGAGATGGTGACTGAAGCACCGAGGGTGAAGAAAGGCCGCGAGGCAAAAGCGTCTTCTTACTCACTTCTTTCTCTCGCTCTGCATACCCTTCCCCATATACTTTCTCTCATTTCGCATAGTACATTTATCTACTAGTATACACTGTAAGGGTCGAATTTTAAGACGTTAGTTTGAACTTAAGATCGCTCTTGAGATTGACCTCAAGATCAAAGTTTGACCCAAACTTCATTTCGTGCTTATTAAGATCTACCTTAAGTTCGAACTGAGGTTCGATCTTAATTTCGATCTCAAGAGCGGTCTTAAGTTGAAACTAACTTCTTAAAATTCGACCCTAAATCCCCTAGATTACTATACTCACTGCGTAAAATCTCTACTTTCTCCTACGCCTGTTCTAACTTGCGCCGTGTTCTGACTAGCCGCGGTCTACCCTGTACAGGGTGATTCAGGTTGTTTTTGGTTTTCCTTACTGACGGGTTTATCGTGATCTTAACAATATTACGAAGCCATTTTTTAATTGCAATAGTTACCTAAACGCAAGCATTGTTATAGTTACATAAACTTGAATGGGCGGAGCAATCAGAGCGAACTACCCGGCCATGTTTCGACGTTCAAGATCGCTGTGCAGAGGTTTAACAACATTGAATGGGGCGCAACTCTTGTTATATCATGGATTCTGCGACTATGCCGGATCGAGCCGCACGAAACTCGAACGCCCACAGCCGTTGCCTGTTCAGAAACTTACTTTGGATACCATATAACGAGAGAGAGTGCTGCGCTCGAGCGAATGTCAGAGAGAGAGAGAAAGAGAGAAATTAGATAATTGCCTATGATTTCTGAACATAGCCCTGTGTTATAAGTTCTTCGTATGAGGTTACCGGCGATCTTCGTAAATTTGGCAGATCTAAAGTGATACGTGATTTTGCTTACTACCCCAACGCCGTCAGGTGTCCGGTTTTTCGCACGAAAGCGTGCTAACAAGTAACTGAAGTCTTAAAAAAAGCGCGTAAAAAAATAACAAGTATGATTTGCGCATGCGCAGTATTTTTCTCTCACGTTTTACTAAAAGTTGGCAGTTTGGCCACGCGAAACATTTACGAAAACGGGGACTTTTGTGCGTGTGTTGCAAAATAGTACATTACTCGACGAGGGCGAAAAACGTTTTTCTAACGAGTATGAGTTTGCAGCATGAGCCGAAGGCGAGTGCTGTAATCACACGAGTTAGAAAAAGTGTTTCGCACGAGAGATGTACGAAATTTTTTATCACAAGGTGCGAAAATGGCGGTTTTACGCACGCGAAGCGGGCGGAAAAGATGCCATTTCCGCCACTTTTCACAGTGGGAAAAATAATATTTTCCCGCCTTCGCTAAAATAGCCACATTCCTTGCGTGCAATACGGGCGGAAAATGGCCTGTTATTGACCGCTGATCATTATTAACATGTGCGCATGCATGGTACTATTTCATTATTCCCTGGGGAGTAATGGGGCTAATTACTCCCGCTAGAAGCTCTATTACTCCCGGGGGAGTAATGGTCATTGGCGAAGATGACGATTTTGCGACGCAAGAAATGAGGTTATTTTAACGAAATCGGGAAAAAAATATCGTATACCACAAGGGAGGAAGTGCATTTTCACTTCGTGTGAAAAAACGCACTTTCCTCCCCTGTGGCAATATAGGGGAGATCGGGGCAAAATGGCACAGCGGGGCAAAACGGGACAGCGTGGGCAAAACTCAATTTTCCAATGATCTTTGGATGCCCCATTTTGTCCCAACGATACATCC
>JAPYZD010002393.1:0-16093 GCA_030522725.1 Ichneumoninae sp. B BG-2022a | reverse complement strand
TAAAACTCCACGGCGAGCTGTAACCGTGCAAGCAGATTTCTGGTATCAAACCGCCGTGCCGTCACAATATCGTCACATGCGGACATACATGTCTGCATTGTGCCGGCACGGCATTCTCGTGCTAGTACCGAGTGGATCCTGTGCCGTCACTTTTCTATCTGGGTAACTATAAGTTATCGTACGTCCAATAGTTAAATTTTAGACATAAGATAGCTTATAGTTATCATTCGGACGGGCTTATGTAACCCATTCGGATGACTTTTTCGTACCAGATGTATTTTTGCTACTTGGGGTAAGGAAGCAGTTTCTGACGCGGACCCAGTTTGTGACACGGGTACCTCTAGCATAGTCGGCTCCTCCCCACCATTTGATATGCAGCCAATGCGTAGCGCGCATTTGGAGGCTCACAAAGTGCGGCTCTTGGTCCTCCTTGCTTATCCCTATGATTTTACAGGCTTAAAGTGAGAGAGCTGCGTAGAAGTGTCATAAACTGGGTCCTTTATCTTATATATGTTTTTATCGTAATAAGCTAGATATAACGTTTCTTGACGCCACAGCGCGTCGACGAATACTCGAAGGTGTTAATTCGCGGGTTTCGCTCGATGTTATTTTTTTCTCATCGCAAGGTGAACGAACTGCATGGCTATGTCGGCGAAGTCGGCACAGACGGTGCGGCTAAGGATTCTCAAGCGTCCGGAACTTCGTCGAGCGCTGTCGACCGAACAACTGCTGAAGGGTCTAAAGTCGTGGACGGCGTTACCACCAGTCTGGATGGCTCATCGTCGAGGCCGGCAGCGAGCAATGTCGAGGTGAAAATTCGCCTTCGAAGAGGAATTCTAAAAGCAATTTTTGTTTCTTGTTACTTGATTCCAAAATTGGCGATTGAATTATTACTTTTAAAGAGACGCGTCGCGTGTTTTGAGTAGGGACAACCGGAAGCTTGCCAGAAGTATCCCGATTCACGGACCCGACGATCCGGACCGGCGAAGTCGAACGGCAGATCCGCAAGGAACTTGCGAGCTCAGCGATGCAGCAAGAAAGCTCGTCGAAAGAGAACGTCGCATCGCAAGTGGGATCGCTGGACCGATTGGAGCAGCTGCAGCGTTACCTGCGGCCGTGGCAGACAGATCCGTTGGCGACATTGCATCCGCAACTGCTCGACAGCCGAAACGGAAATGGAAGAGAAAGCCTGCCAGCTTCCCGCCTGCGCGCCAGGCAAATTTCTCGGTATATTCGGCTAACTCTTACACTATAATGTACATTATTGCTTAACTAAACAAAAATTACTACGACTACGTTGATAATAAATAATAGAGTTGAAAGAACATTTTAACAAATGACTTCAATTTTATTTCTTCCTTCCTCTTCTTTCTTTTTTATACCAAATACATAATGTATTGTACACAATGTTTTGAAAAATAAAATATCATCGCTCCGCTGAACGCGAATATTCACAATTAACGAGTGCTGAATGATTAAAATAAAACTAAAAAATAAAAGTTGGCGAAAAAAAAAGAATTTGTCGCTGTAAAAACATTGATAATCGTAATTTTATAACAAACTATAGAAAACGATCGTTCCAGATCGTCGAATCACAAAATAATAGAACCAAAAAAAAAGTTGCAGCTGAAATTACAGTTGGATAAAATGTGGTTTTTTTTTTCATCGGCAGAATATATAACGCGATTAATTGTCGATTCGATCGTACCGAACACAATCCTCGGATTCTCATCTCGATGTTTCATTTATCTTTTCCCTCAGTCGCGGTATTGTACAGTAATAATAGTTAATAGTTTGTTATTGTTAATATCGTTAGCGTAAATATAGGTATTATTATACAGGTAGGCGAAGGTTCGGGGGTTCAATCTCTCACCTTGCGCACGATGGTTTTTTTTTTTATGTTTTACTAAAATTCATGCTCACTTATGTTTCTTTTTTATTCCTATTTAAACGTTATCGTTACAAAAATTGGCGTAGTAAAATTCAACGGTATGAATGCGACGCGGGGCGACTGGTTCCTTCGTTCCTGTTTTCATTTCGTTTTGCAAAGCAAAAGAAAAAGAAATGAACAATAAAATTTGCATCGCGTCGAGATCGAATAGAGAGGTGTGAAATATATTTGATTACAGGGCTTGAGCTTCGATAACGTCACTGAAATCGAAAAACGTTTTGCCGTGACGCGGTATCAATTAACGTCGCGCACGATAATGCTCTAAGGAACGCAACGATATCTCAGCCTATTTTTCATCTTTCTTTTTGTTGTTGTATATCGACGATCGATTAACCTTCGAAATTCTAACAATCTAACTCACCAACCGTGAAAATTCAATTGTGCTGTGACAATTATTTATGTAAAAAAAGTATAATTGGAACATAAGAGAAGAACACGGATTTCACGCGCGGTATACAGTCGGTGAAATATTAACTTTGCGAGAAACCAAGTTTTTTTTCTTACTACACAGCCGGTTGGCGTACACGGGATCAATCCGGTACCCGTAAAACTTTCGTGGTTCGAGGCTCACGCACGGACTACATAGCTTACATTCCTCCTAGCCTGCGGAGCCGAGCATTTTTTGAATATTTTTTTTATTCGAATTGCAATCTTATTCGAACTTCAGTTGTTAATTATCGGTAAAGTTAGATGAAAAAAAAATCGCTCAACTCTGCGGTGTTTTAACTCGTGCGCGCGTTTGGATCTCGATAATAATTCGCAATCAAGGAGTCTTTGTCCGTTGCAGAGCTCGACATTTAGGCAGTATAAAAACGCGTTGATCACCGTCCCTTCATCGGGAGCAGGGAGCAGATCCGCCGCGAGCAACTTGATTAAAAACTTGAGCTTACGCGGACATCGATGACAATGCATCGAGTATTCATTCACTTCATTTTCGTTTCCTCTACTCCTGAGATACACATACGCACACACTTACAAGCCTCATTCATTCTCGCATATGCACTTCGTGATTCTCGCATTATCATGTAAGAACTACATCGCTTTCAAGTTACAAAAAAAAAAAAAAAAAAAATTAACCAAAAACAAAATTGAAAAACGAAATTTTCTAGGCTCGTTGTGTTTGTCTCGTCGATTACCATCCGCTTTCTACTTCAGGCACTTCTCGTGTCTTTCGAGATCCTTTCCATTCGACACCCTGAGGATAGTATTTTCCAGCTACACCACCAGCTACTATTCGTACGTCGCGATCCTGATCAGTTTGCAGCTGTAACAACGTTTGATTCACCTTGTCCCCCTGATCGCCCAGATAATCTGCAAGAGAAAGTGGCGGCGTTAGTTTTAACAATTTGTTTACGCGAAAGACAAACAGCTGATAAAGAAAATGTATTATCTAACCGTAGATGTTGATTACGTGTCGCGACAGTGCCGTCGCTACGGCGAGCCTCACGTTCGGCACAACGTCCGAGGATAGATTGAGCAAGCACGGCAACAGATTGCTAGCGAATCTCTCAGCGCTTATGGCTTCGTGGCTTACGAGCGACGAACAGAGCAGCGCGAATGTTTGACGGCACGTCCATTTGCTCGTTGTCGATGCCAGCGTAAATTTGAGGTCGTTAATGAGGCCGGTCACAAGTGCCTCGTGGGTCGACAGATAAAATATTATCTGTGTTACCTGTGGATAAGACACAGCGAGAAAAAAACATATTAGTAAAACTTCGTAGCAATTGATATTGTGATTTTATTATGTGCAAACAAAAAATGTTTATGTTTACCAATGCAAGAGCCATGTGTCTAACGGCCGCGACTTTGTCCATAAGAAGCGGAAACGATAGAGGAGCTATGTGTTCGGAAACATCAGCGGGAGTGAAAAGCGGTATAGCTTCCAGTAGTCGGCTCGCGACTTCTTCGCGAAATCGCCAGTTCCACTCGTTGTCCATCATGAGAAAAGCTTCTAGCCTCGGTAAAAATTGTCTTCGATCGGCGGCTCTCAAAACTTTTAAGAAAGTCGTGAGATGCTTAAGCGCTCCTATTCTGACCTCGTCGAGATCCTTTATGAAACCATCGTAAATCGGTAAGAGATCGCGTGCGGCCAACTCCTCGCCGAGGATCATCGCGAGCTCGTGAATGCTCGACGCCATGGTTCTTCGCACCCTGTACTCTCGGGCGTCCGCCAGTGCCGCGTATGCTTCTTTCAGCAGCGGCCAATTCTCCCGTCCCAGCGTCAGAGCGACCGCAGGAAAGCTGAAAGCGCAATGTCGGGGTATCTCGATGCCGATACTGACCGCACCGGGATCGGCCATCGATACGAAGAAATTAACCAAAACGTGGGGAACTATAGTTTGACCACCCTCGACCGACTGATTGGCCGTGACGGCGCTCGCACCAAGACCGCTTCTATCCTGGGAAATATTACCGATGTCCACGGTATCGTTCAACAAGTCCGAAGTATTCCTCAGGCTTACCGAGCTCGTGTCTTCGCGACTGTCGTTCGCTGTCTCGTTAGATTCCAGTTCCGAATTTCCGTCATTGGAAACTTTCGAACTCGCAACGTTCGCACCGGTGTTCGCTTCCAATTTTGCGTTTTGCTCTTCACCGCCTTCCCGACTCGCGGGATTTCGATCGTGCCACTTGTTTCTTATTGAACAGTTGACAAATTTTTCGTTATTCAGAGGCTCGAAATTTTTTGTCGCCGTATTGTCGGTATCGTTTGTCTTGTCCGGTTCGATTGGATGATTGGTTTGTTTCAAGTTGATCTGCGTCTGTTCACGTGGCTCAGTCGCCGAAGCGGACTGGACGACGGCAGCTTGAACGAGCTCCGAGTCCAATGGCAGATCCGGCGGTATGTAGTAATAACGGAATGGATTGAATTGATCATAGTCGTGGGTTATCGTTGCGTCGTTCTCCGACGAATCGTCGTTCAATGAGCTCGATGTGTTCCACTGTATCTTCGTACGCTCGTTCAATGGTACGTTCTCCTTGTTCGTATCCTCCGTGCTACCCATAGAATCGACGTGATTAGATTTCGGTATATCGCCGACGTCCTCGTCGTGGAACTGGAGTATCTGACTACCGCTCGTTATCGCCGACTTGCAGGGCTCCGACGAACCCGCGAAAGATAATCTGTAAATTATGAAAATAACAATAAGTTGAGAAATTGCCAAGTTTCAGCATCGATTTGAGCTTAAATTAATTGCGCACCACGTTAATTTTTAAAGGATCTTCGATAAGAAAGAAAAGAAAAAGAAAACGAAACTATTGTCGTGCGCTAATAGAAACATAAAACAAAAAATGCTAAAGAATGGAACAAACGAGTTGTTTTTGTGTCTTGAATGTTTAAAGAAGAATTAGCATAGTCAATTCGTTAGGATACGTGTAAAGCTTTGTGGTGTTCCGCAAGAACAAGAAAAAGAGGTGAAATAATGCGGCGCGGCAATTGCACAAAGGACAAAGTCCAGCGCGGCAAGAACCGATACGACGAGTTCGGTCCGAGCTTTTGCTGATGCATGGTGTAAAGTTAGAGCGAACGTTCGGTGTGTAAAGAAAAGGGTTAAATGAAAAATTCATGCGCAATACATACACGTTATACCTGAGCTCGGTACCATGCTGATCCGTCAGTACGAGTTCACCGTACTGGTTGTACGAGAATCCGGTGAACTGTTTGGCAAACGTTGATATGAATGGCCCGAGTATCTGGAATGCTGATACTTTGACCCATTTGGAATCATCTGTCAAAAAGTTTGCGAGAATCTCGGAGAGCGTCGCGCGACGGTGATGCAACGAGACGCAGCACGCGAACGACACTATTATGTCCGCGCAGGATTTTCTTACGCTCCATACTGAATCGTTGCAGAGGGTTACGAACGTCGGAAGCTGAAACAAAATTGTCGTTCGTTATTAAACGAATATAAAAAAAAAACACAATTATACGATAACAATTCGTGGTGAAAATTGAAACTACATCTATCACTCCAAATGTGCACGGAGTAATCTAAAGTGACGTCGTAAATTTATTCGTTCGCTAATTGGCTGTCCATTTTCAATTTGCTTGAATCGTTTTGCAATTAAAACTCACCAGTTTGTCATAAACGGCATTCTTTCCGACAGCGGCGCTAAACTCGCCGAATCTCAGAGCGCACAATTTTCGTATAAAAAAATTGTTGTTCTTGCAGAGTGCGAGATATCTTTTGAGAAAGAGCCTCTCCGCTGTGGCCTCGTCGAGGATCCTGGCGACTTTGCTCATGCCCTGTGAAGCGATAGAAAGAAAAAGCTATTACATAAGGCTTCCTACGCATTCGATTCAATTAAGATTTCCTTACTACTATTATCGCTTTACTGTAAGGCCGAAGAATAATGAAACCCTTACTTCGCCTTTAACAAAGCGTTATTAATAGTATTTAAAATTAGTAAAATAAAACACCAGAAGAAACAGTAAATTTACAATAGTATAAAACTGTCACAGGTGTCTGGATCGACGAAATTATCGCTCCGTACCGCTCATCAAAGCTGGCTGTGATATGCGTACGAGTCACCACATCACAACCACTCTGACGGGAGGTACAGCCGATTTTTTTTTCTAAACGTAGATCTGCACGCAAAAAATGCTTATGGATATTTTCAAAGTTTAACGGGAAAATAGCTTAGCTTCTAATTCGGGGGAAAGCATTTTTATCTGTAAGATTGAAATTTCTTATCTAAGGTAGAAGGCCCAGTTTACGACATTTCTATGCAGCTCTCTCACCTTAAGCGTGTAAAATCATAGGGGTAAATAAGGAGGACCAAGTGTTGCAGTTTTGTAACCCTCCGAACACGCGCTACCCATTGGCTGCATATCAAATAGTGGGGGGAGCGGACTATGCTAGAGGTACCCCTGTCACAAATTGGGCCGTTTACCTTATCATGATGAATATAGTTGCGGGTAAAGAAACTGAGGTGTTTGAACAGATTTCTAGCACGGCCGAGGGTGTACCGGAAACGCAAGAGAAGAGATGACGAGAAAAGAACGTCTCAGTTATACATAAACAATCGATTTCGTCGAACGATTCCGCCGCCCGCAAGGCTTGTTGCAGTGACCGCAAACGTTGAATTGGAAATCCGTTGAAATGCGTGTGTGTGTGTGTTTTTTGATGCCGCGGCGCTCATCAAAGCTGGCTGTGATATGAACACATAACATCTGCATATGACAGCCACTCTGTGAGAGACGCAGTCACCACTTTCTCCTGTTATCTCTTTTATATTCCTCTTCATATGTTTTTTCGTCTCACCGTCCTTGCGAGCATCGTTTCTCTCTTCCTGATGGCGATGTAAAAAACGGCGATCCAACTTGTCAAAAATGGCTGTGATATGAAATCATAAAGCAACACGTCACAACCAATTTGACGATTGGATCGCGTTTCGCTCCTTTAACGTATCGGGCTTCAAACCTGTATAGAACAAAATAATTATACAGAAAAAAAAAATAACAAAAAGAAAACAAGAACATTTGCAGAGTAATAACGAAGAACGAATCCTTGGCGTTGTTGCGGTTTATGGGAGTGAGGAGAACGAAGATCGTTTCCACGGGCCGAGCTCATCAAAGTGGCTGTGATATGATACGAAACATTCCACAACCAATTTGATGTAACGGACCGCGAAAAGTTGACAAACAAAAATATATATGTATGCGCATACATTCCGTAGTCGTGATTAATCCTTGAGTGCGGCCTGCTTGATGGGTCGCGTTACCGTTTTCCTCTTCTTCCGCGTTTCCGCTAACACCCCGGTCGACGCAGGACACAATTTTGCTCATCAAAGCTGGCTGTGATAGTCGATCTCTATGACAAACCAACTTTGATGGTAAAAGCATGCCCTATATAAACCTTTTTCTTCCCGCGATTCGCCACAAATCCTTTTTCTCTATGAATACATGCACAGACAAAACAAATCACACACGACGATCCTGATTGGTCTACGGGATACTTTAACGCGGTAGACTTGAAAGAAAAACGATCGGTTTATGAATTTTCGAAGCAGTTCGACGAACGCCACATGAAAGACAAGGTAGTGAGACGCAAGATGCGCTAGGACATCTCACTACCCATGTCTTTCACGCGGAATCCGTTCTCGCATGTCCAGATGTGTCGTCGCAGCGCGATATTTGAAAGATGGGAAATTAACAAATTTTCTCATTTGGTGCATAGATAATGAGGCGAGATTTTTTATTTTTTCTATGGAAAACCCGTTTGGCACGGGGACAGCGTGTCTCGGAGACTTACGTCAATTGCCAGGGTGAAGAGCTCCAGTTTCTCGGTTTGCTGGCTCATCCTCAGGAGGGTCGGCGCTACGACGTACTCGGCCGAGTTTTTGTCCAGGAGTCCGCGGTCTATCAGAGCCATCAGCGCGACGTGGGTAGACTGTCTCACCTTGAATAAAATTAATGTTCCTGTAGGATTCTCGCGTCTCCATAGATTTTGAGTCAAAGATAGAATTTTAAAACCATAAAATAAATATGGAGCTCATATTTGAGGATTACCTGTTGATCGACGTCCCGAAGAAATCTGACGATAATCTGTATCAGATGGCGCGGTAATACATCGCCCAGTCTGTCAGGTGCTTCCTGGCAGATCATCGCTACGTGGGGTAGTTGTTCGACGAGGTCGAGTCTCACTGCGGGATCTGAAATCAAACGAATAATAACGAAAATGTTATAATAAAATAAATCCAATAAAAATGCTCACCAAGTATTAATAAAAATGAGAAAAAAATTGGACATTACAATTCATCTCTATTATGCTCAGAGAGCATAACAGAGAGGAAAAAAAATGTGTTACTAGTTCGTTCACGAGGGTGGAGTAGGGAAATGGTTGTTTTCTCTCGAGGGTATCTTTCGGCCTTGAATGGTTTTCCGCATAGTTTTTGCCTGATCGAAGGGTTCCGGTCGTAAAGGTTGCGATCTTGCGCGGTCAAACAAAAAGCACGTCGGAGCCCCCGAAGAGGCCCTGTGACCGTTTTCCTCGCCGGTTCGCGGAGTCTTTCCCGTTCCAGGTCTGCGAGGGATCGAAGATGAAGGGGCTTTCTCCGGCTACTTTTGCTCTTCGGCTAGGTATACACACACACACACACACACACCTCGGCCAGTTTTACCGTGAGGTCGAATGTACCTGAATGAAGGGGCGCCTCGAGCGATTAGTCAAGCTTTTGCACCCTCCCGCGGCGCCTGCCTGCTGGCTGCCGCTCGTTTCGCACAGTGCAAAGGTGACGTTCGAAGGCAAAGAAAAGCTGCGCCTCTCCGGTTTCGCTGGAGCACGGGACCCCGTCGAGAGAGGTCCCTCTCATTGAGCCAAAGCGGTCGGGGCGCGTCGAGGCGAGTTGGCGGGAAAACTTCGTGCTCGATTGATTTCATAGTTTGATCCTCGATAATACCATCAAAACCTCAGAGATCATTCCTCAAACCTCCCACGATCGAATCATCGAGATCGCGGAAACGCGAAGCTCGAAAGCTCAAAGTTTTAGAGTTGGAAAAAAAAAAAAATAAAAATTACAGTATTCGTCCCTTTTACGACATCACCTCGAGAATAACAATAGTTTTTAAAAAATCTCATAAAAATTGATCTCACCGATTTATTAACCAACAATTTTTTCCCATTTATATCCGATTTCCTTGAACTTTGGCCCGTCGCGGTATTTCCAAAATGGAATGAAACTTAGTAATCGCAATTTTAATAAAATCATCGATGCGTTTGGTAACTCCATGTCTACTTTTTTCTTTTTATTCACTAAAAATTGTTTTCGATGGAACCTTATTTTTAAAAAAATTGGGTATATTCGAAGAACTGGTCGATGCACTGGAAGAACTTGTAGAAAAATGGATGAACTACGCGTCTTTGCTGGACGGACGCGTGGGTGCGACTGATGAAGGGTCCCAAGCGACGGGGACGACTCGGGGCCACTAGAGTCCTGCACCTTCCCGATGCAGCTACGAGGGACGGGAGAGAGGGCCCCTTCCCCCCACCATCGCTACGGATGCATCGACTGCAGCCGCATTCTCTCCCTTTCCCTTTGCTTCCTGGGGCCCTCGAGAAAAATCGTGGGGTGCGCGGAGCGCTCGCGTCCCATCGACCCGGAAAGCACACGTGCTGCGTGTTTCTTTCCCGCCTCGATGTCTTTTTTTTCCCTCTTCCTTTCTTATTTAGTACATAGGAACGAAGCTCGCTTTCCCGCAAAAGTTCGTTCCCCTTCCATCACGACGGAGTCAACACGCCCTCGCGCGTGCTTCATCCCGCCCTCCCCTTCGACTCTGACGGCGAAGATATCGAAATCCCGATCGGGAACTCGCGTGCAAACGCTTAAGTGGATTCGTTCCTTTTTCCACTTTTTTCAACTTCTAATTTGCATTGTTTCAAACGAATTTATCGTGCTTCAAACAAAAAAATGATGAAATTATTTTTAGTCAACTGTAAAAAATTAATTTTCTGCTAAAAAATATATATAAATATTTAACACTTCAAGTTAAAAAAAAAGTAGAGCCACCAATGAATTACAATAACCTGCATATTCTCAATATTTTATACTGATCATAACTATTTTCAATCGCGATGGTAAAACTACTTAAAAAATAAGGGCTATGATAGAATCTTACTATCCCGTTTTAATGCCTTCTTTTTCATGCTTCGTCCTGCAGTAACGATTCGTCTTGAAAATTGTTCAAACCGACCTCTTTGTCTCGTGTATAAGAAAAAAGAACATTCTTGAAGGTATTCCGGGTTAACTTGCTCTGAAAAATGTTGTACCGAAAGGCCCGGCAAAGTTACGAAGGGGGTGCGCGATTTGTGTAGATTCCAGTTGAGCTCTCTAGTAGCTGGGATGGATCTAGCAACGGGTGTTTCTCGGATCCATGTGTGTCTGGTGGCGTATAACACGTCTGTCTCCGCGATCCCGTGCCCCCTCGGAGGCTGCGGCTGCTAGCATCCGAAGAACGTTACAAGAGAATGGAGCCAGCAGTAGTGGGACCAGTGGCACGCAGCCTCCGGCCATCAATCACCGCCGTCTTATCTTCGACTTCCTTCCTTCCTCCTCTTTTCCTCTGGGGGCGCTCCCGAAGCTCCCTACGACGCTCCGCGCTCTCCCCCTCGTCTCTGTCCCTTTTTTCTCCTTCGAGTCTTGTTTCCCTTCTTCCTCCCCGAGCTTTCACGAAAGAGAAAGGGAGCCCGAGATAACACCACTCTCCTCACGATGCGCCTTCTGCCTTACTCGAGGACCCGCTAAAAATAATTTAAACCCGCGCGAAGCACGCCACTCGTGCCATGCGTTTGTAACTCGACTTCCTTATGGCTTCCGGCTGACGCTTATTACCTCGAACACGAAAAATTTCAGCGCGTACGCAACTGGAGTGAAAGAGAGACCTAAAAGAAAACAAAATTGGGAAGGAAGATCGAGACTGGCGACTCTTGGATTATTGCAATGTGCTCCAATTATCGTGTCTATATATATAGGGGAGAGCGGGGGAAACGGGGTTTTTGGGAAAAACTAAATTTTCCAATCATTTTTGGATCGGACAAGGTGGCAAAACGGGGCAGAAAAGCCGAATGTATCCGATAGGGCGAATTCGGGCATCCATAAGTTATTGGAAAATGACGTTTTGCCCAAAAACCCCGTTTTGCCCCGTTGCCCCATTTTGCCCCGCTCTACCCTATATTTACAATACTTTTGCCGATAAGGCGATAATTTTAATCGGCGAATTTATCCTTCTCGGTGATTATTTAACACTATCAGCGGTTGGATTACGAAATGAGCTGTTTGTGGATTCGAGGCGGAGAGACGCTTCCGGGATAACAGGGGGGCCTTTTTTTCTCGCGCAGCTTGGGGCTTACTCGTAAATCGATCTTAAAATAATCCAAGAGCTTTCCGGCCGCGGGGCAGTTTGTTGCGCGATCGTTCGATATCCCGCGGGGGCATGCGATACAATAGCACTCGTGAGGTTTTTCCCTCGTTGAGGCTAAAACAAAAAAATACAACATCCTGGAATAGATTTTTCGGAGTGTCTCTCCGAATATGCCGAAGAATAGGCATCCGTGACTCGTGGAGACATGTCGCGGCGAAGATGTATACGAGACTCCGATAGATCGATCGGCGAGACGCGCAGCCCGCTCTTGCGCCACCCGACGTTGACCTCGGAGATTAATGGCCCTTGGAAATTGGAGAGATTCGTGAAGAACCGGAAGTTTGAAAGCTGAGGAAACAAGTCGATCGATGGATGGATTTAGAACGGCGGGAATTTTATTTCCGTCGTCTTCATCGATCGTCGAAAGCGCCGCTGCGGTGCCTTCCAAAAATTGCACTCTCACCGAGAGTGCAAGGGGTTCCTCCGGGCCCTCGTAATAAGGAGAACTATGGTTATTCCAAAAATACGTGCGAGCTCCCGATGTTAGATATTACATACAACCGGGACGACTTCCGACGTGTCGCTTTTCGTGGGGCGCCCATCTTAGTCCTCGTCCCCCTCGAGAGTTCGTGCGCTTCTTGCGTTTTCTTCATCCTCGAGAATTACGTCCGGCCTGACTCTGTTGCTATAACTCCATATATATATATATATGCCCTTAGGGCACGTGTCACGAAAACGAGGGGCTACATTCAAGATGCGCCGGGTCGTTAGAGGCCTTCGACAATTCGGGGGCCCCTAAAAATAGAACGGCCGGCCCTTCGGTGCAGCATCCTGCGCCCTGGCGTTTACTTATCGGAGGAGGGGGGACGAGCAGCCGGATGACGAAAGGAACGTGGAAAAAAGAAAATTTCCTCGCGTCCTCTTTATAAAGGAAAAAAAAATGTCGACACATATTTCTCGGTCCCTAAGAATATCGTTCGTAGCCGCCAAAAGTCCTCGTGGTCATCGTCCCTTTCACCGAGAGTGTCATGGATGGTCCTTTACAAATTTACAGTTGCCGGAAACCTCTCGCTTCGAGGGTTTAAAAAGAACGCTCGACAATGTTCGAACATCGAAGGTTACCGCGGCGCGCCAGATGGACGAAACCCCCCCACGCCCCTCTTTGGGGGTGTCAATGGCCGCGTTGCGTAATCTTGACATTTTTCACTTCGGGCCTTTGCACAATACTTCCAAGTTCGAACTATTGTCATCGGCATACGCGCTCACGAAGGTGGTGAAAAGTTCACATTTTTCATGTCGCCCTTTGGTTCGGGAGTAAAAGGCTCGTTATTCGCTCGAACGCGGAGAGACTTCCTCTTCGGCAGTGCAAGAAGAAGACTGTCGGTCGGAAGGTAAGGCGTGAACGCGATAAGGGGTGAAAACGGACAAGAAATACAGATCTTTCTTTCTCTTTTTAAATCATTTTTTTACGTTTCCTCTTACTGCATTCTTCTAGAGGAAATCGGGAAGACAATCGGTAAAGAAAAGAGCTCCGGAGTGTCACCGGAATTTCCTGCAGGGTCGAAGTCGCGATAACGTAACGGAGAAATAAAAATGGAGTCGTTCTCTTCGACTTCTGCACACGCAAACGAAGCTTCGTGAATACCAGACGAAAACCAAATGGTGAAAAGAGAAATGACTTTTTTTACGATGAAAATTTATTACTCTTCGGTTGTGGAAAAATTGTAATCGTACTTGAATAATAAAAATCGTTCGAAGAGTTTTACGGCCGCGAGGCGTTTCGCTGAACGAGAGAAGCGAACGCTCGGATAGGAAGAAAATGTAGATGTAAAAAGAAAAGCACGGAAGTTAACGCGGGCACGCACCATGGGGGTCTCTCGCTTCTCTATATATGTATATAAATACACGAGTGCGAGTTCCGCGATGGCGCGGGCCTCGGGGTCGTAGGTGACTTCCGGTGGAGCACGCGCCGCACCGGAAGCGCGCACCGCGATCTGTCGTCACCTACGCCGCGTTCTCCGGGCTTTTAATCCTTACTCTGCCCCGCGAGGAAGACACGAGACACGACGATGGCGGCGTCTCCTAATACGACGCGTCACTCTGAGGAAAGACAGAAGCGTTTCCCCGCGCTTCTGCCACAGCTATTTTTATGTACAAATATATCTCCCTCTCGAGACAGAGCACCGAGTGACGACGCTCGCGGGCGGACGGGGTTCCAAAAAAAAAAAAAAAATAATGATATACTGAATGAATTAAAATGATCGATAAAATTTCATACCTTTCACGATATCACTTTAATGTTAATTTTCCGTTTCTTTTACTTTGTATAGTTGCCAAGTAAGAATTACCGAATTATATTGATTTAAAAAAATGATCATGTATTATCATGTATATGATTTTTTTCGCGTATGTGCATGAAAATATAAATGTTAAATAATAAAATTCAATTGGGTGTAACTAAAATCGTGCAAATAGAGTGCATTTTATTGTTTAATCAACCCGCTAGTATGCTGCGATAAGTAAGGTAGAAACCGGCATGCGTACGGAAGACGCTGTGCGCAGGATTTGTCACAGTCGGAGCATTTCCAATCCCATGAACACACCGCCTTTTAGTGAGCATAATAGCCGTACCATATAACAAATTTTTATAATAAATAAAAATAAAGGTTTAAAGGTGGAATAAAGTTTCCAACCTGCTGCAAAGTTGCTACGGTTTCTCAGGCAACTGTGCGGTGGGTAAATAGGAGGTGCACCGCCGGTTACATGGAACTTTAGCGGTTGCTCAAGAAAGTACCACACAAACACAATAAAAACACATACACGATTACATGTTTACACACGATAGTAAACAATATACATGTTTACACACGAGAAGTATTTTTAAAGACGATGCTCAAACTACTCGAACACGGATGTCAATATCCATATAGCCATATACGAGGGTCTTTTTTTTCGGAGTTCCTTGAAATTCTCCTTCGATCCCCTCTGTGTCGCGCCCACTTGCGAATGCAATTATTTGGCAAAAAAATAAAAATAAAAATCAAATAAGATGATGAGAAATCGGGAGAGAGGGCGAGCGACATAATATGAAAAGCGTGCGATGGAGGAAACTTTGTGCATCGACATATTTCTTTTGCGGATATACTTGCCCAGGGGACGTACGGTTATATATCTTATATATAAAAATGTATATATATCTGTATATATGTAGAAAATATATCCATCCAAGTTCATAGCAGTGTGGGATTGCTATAAATCTCTACGGATAGGGAGTGTAATTAAAAAAGTTTTTATTCGATATCGCGGATATATCCGATGCTCTAGAAAATCTCTAGCCGCCACGTCGACTGTAATAACAACCGAGACGAATTTTCTTTCTTTTTTGCCAAGGTTTTTTAGGGGCTGCAATGACAACCAAGGATCAGGGAAACACACCGAAGCCATTTTTAGCTCCTTATTACTATAATCTTAGAAGATAACAGTAAAGGCGATAACATTTTGCGGGAAAATTTAATTTACCGTTAGTATACCCTGCGGAGATCGCGAGGATTAATATTAATATTAATTATTAAAGAATGTAAATTACCTCTGTCGTTGACGAGCTTGAGGACCGGCTGCATGACCTCGTCGACGTTCAGCTCCGTTCCCGACTCCACCGCGCCGCGGAATACCTCGACGAGAATTCGACCGACAAGTTGTCTGTAACAATGAATCGAAAAAAAATGTTCATTAAAAAAAACAATTTTCAAAACTTTAGTGAGATTTTCGTCCCTGGTCGATGAAATAATTTTCACCGACTACAAATAAATAAACGTACTATATATTTTTTATCGAACGGGTGCGCAAAGACAGATAAAACTAGGCAAGGCTGAAAACGCCTGTTTCGCGTTGATCTGCCTACATTTTTTACCATTTTTACCAATATATCTAAAACACAACATTTTATCTGCAAAGTACATTCTCATCGAACGATATAAAAACTAAATTTAACCGGCATATTTATTATCGTGGCCCGTACGCTTTGGCGAACCGTGGCCGTCTTCCTCCATTTTCCTAAAAGTCTCTCTCCAGAGTCCGAGCGTGTGTTGCTCGCTGCTCTCCGTCCGGTTCTCCGATAGAGAAATAAAATGAAATAAAATAAGAGAGCATGGGCTAAGGTAAGATGGTGCGTCTCCCAGAAGACGCTCACACGCACACAAACGAGTAGAGCGCCCCCCCTGTGCCCCTATGCCTGTCTCTGCGGCGACTTCCCAAGAGTTAGCAAGGATGAGAGGAACGAAGAAAAA
>JAPYZD010002392.1:0-27734 GCA_030522725.1 Ichneumoninae sp. B BG-2022a | reverse complement strand
ATAGCGAACAGTTTCCAGGAGGAAATGGGGCAAAACGGGGTTTTTGGGCAAAACGTCATTTTCCAATAATTTTTGGATGCCCGAATTCGCCCTATCGGAGACATCAGGCTTTGCTGCCCGGTTTTGCCACCTTGTCCGATCCAAAAATGATTGGAAAATGACGTTTTGCCCAAAAACCCCGTTTTGCCCCGTTGCCCCATTTTACCCCGCTCTCCCCTAGATACTTTCTCATAGTATATATTTAATTGATTAAACTATAATTATGGTTGCAATCATGATGTTTTGTTATTGTTGTAACTATAAAATGTAAACGTTCCGCCTGGGAACTCTTTTTTATGGTAAAAAATCAGTCTTGTTGCTTTTACTATGTGATTTTTTCTCAGTGCACTTATCGCATTTCGACACATTGTAACATGGCGATTCCTCGTCATGATTCCTGTCGCCTTTAACTGCTGGCGGTTTCTCGTCCTCCTGAGCCTCAACTGCGTTATCAAAAGGTACCTATTCGGGAAAAATGCAACGACGATATATCTCGACTGTAACTGCAATATCTCTTCGCTTCCACGCTCCGCGTTTCCTCGCGAATTTCTACGGCCCTTCCTTCATCCACTTCTATATCGCCCCCCCCCTCACCGCAATCCTCCGAGGGGGGAAGAAGCGATTTTCTCAATCTCTCTCGCCGGCGAAGCTCCTCCTACCGCGACCGCTCGTTCGAGTCTACCGCTCTCTCGTCGTCCAACCAAACCAGAATTTGGCGCTACTCTCATCTCCGAAAATTCTTACGACTGGCGAGAGAATGGCCGTAGAGGACAGATAGAATGAGCCCGAAGAGATAACGCGACGAGGTATGAGAGCGGGGAGAAATTTATGCTTCCGCATTGTTCCTGTGCATTATGTGCGCCGACGGCTGGCCCCCGGAATTGTTCCGGTACGGCATCGTTATTTCAAAAGAGGCTCTCTCTCTCTCGCTTCCCATTTCTCGTTGGTCCTCGTTTCACCTCTTATTCACCGTCGTCCCGTCTTCTGGACTTTTGTCGGATAGACGTAACGGTATTGATATTGCATCAAATAAATTTCTCTATCAGCATTGTAACGGAAAGGGTTTGTCAATGACCCCAGGCCCGTCATAGATAGTACGTTCTTCTATCTATATATATATATGTACATATACCAGGACCTCTGGTGGGTTGCGCGCTTTGCGCGCTCCCTTTGAGCGTCTCCAAAACTTACTTAAAATAATCAAGACCCGGAGCAGAAGCCCCAAGGGACATGGGATTTTTGGTAAACTAATGGATGAACGGAATTAGAGTGACACTACATTTTTCAAAAAAATTTCAGATTTTTCCGACGAGTATTGATATTGCATCAAATAAATTTCTCTCGCAGCATCGTAACGGAAAGGGTTTGTCAATGTCCCCAGACCCGTCATAGATAGTACGTTCTTCTATCTATCTATATATATGTACATATACCCGGACTTCTGGTGGGTTGCGTGCTTTGCGCGCCCCCTTTGAGCGTCTCCAAAACTTAATTAGAATAATCAAGACCCCGAGCAGAAGCCCCAAGGGATATGGAATTTTTGGTAAATTAATGGATGAACAAAATTAGAGTGCCACTGGATTTTAAAAAAATCAGATTTTCCGGCGAGGTTTTATTTTGTTTTACTTAAAAATTAAATAAAAACGCTTCGAAAAAATCTGAAAAAATGTCAAGCGATAACCGCATAAACGACTTATTTTTATTTAGTAATAAATAATGATAAACAATTTTTAAAAATTCAGAAAAAAATGTCGTTGCTTTTGAGAGGTAGTTCAGTCAAATAAACAATTCCGGCCCCCATCCAAGATGCGAAGTTCGAATCGGTAGGGAATGGCCCACAAACATTCACGAGATGGCAAACTTCGTTGAAGAGATGGTTCAATACCGGACGAACGGAACTATCGATGTCCATCTTTCAAGATTGCCTCTTCCGCTTGTTCCGTGACTATGGGAAGTATGGCCGTCCTGTTGTGCGCAGTCAGACTTGCGGCCAAGGGTCAGTGGCGAGAGGCCATACGGGTCGGAGGTCGGAAAAAAAAGGTAAGTCCGATGGTCCGGGTGCAAAACACATTTCCCCTGACCGAGACGCGATCTCTCTCTCGTACGTAAAGTATTATGTAGGATAAGAAGGTCTTGGCACGGGGCCACAATCGATGGGGATGCAGTGTCTGGAAAGTTTATCCGGCCCAAAGAGCTTAACCGTGGCCGTCGTACCCTCTTTCCCACCTTCGGGCATGGACTGCGACGCTCCCGTGTACCTCCTTCAACTTGCTTTATACCGAGCCACACGATAATACCATACGTAAAGTAAAATCCAATGTTGTCCGATACACCGCCGGAAGCACATACGCCGCCGCCTGAACTTCGGCTTTATAAATAAACTTTATCGCGAAGTACCATTTCCATGTGTCCAGCTTGAGCCTCCGATCTCGGGGGGGCTTCGTCCGGTGTTGCGTCAAATGCTCGGATATATTATGCATGCAGTCCTACGTACACGAGGCGCCCGGAGACCAAGCACGACGGTGTCTTGCGACCTCTTCTATCATGCTGGATGGTAAGCCCGTTAAGATGATTTGCAGATTGGAAACATCATTGTTGTACGTAATTTAGCGCTGCGGTGATAGTGTGACATTGTACTGGGTTGGACTGATATGTTAATTTTTGTGTTTTTTTTTACGTTGCTTTATAGCGATTATGGATTGATAATTATTTTAGTATCATTATTATAATTTATCGATTGTGAGGCTCTAAGACGGCGTCCTGTCGGAGGAAACTTCAAATAAAAATGTACATAATATTCAGATATTATTTACGCTGCGTTGATAGTGTGACATTTTCCTGGATCGGACTGATATTGTATTTTTGTGTTTTTTTACGTTGCTTTATGGCGGTTATGGATTGATAATTATTTATTAGTATCATTATTAGAATTTATTGATTGTGAGGCTCTAGGACGGCATAATATTCAGATATTTAACACATTTAACATTCCGACCCGACCGACAAAATAGCGCAGTGAAAATAAATATAATAATAAAAAATAAATGACAAATAAAAAAATATATAACAAGGTGGTAAATATGGCCCTCCCCTATTAGCACGTGAATCAATGATATTTGGACCAGGCAACTTCGCGAAGTGGTGACAGAAGTCTGACATTTTACTGGATCGGACAAATATGATAATTTTTATTGTTATTATTATTAAATAATCTGTGGGTACTTCGAGAACCTCAACTGCCGAGTTCGGAGCCAGAGGTGACGATCGAAGTACCTACTTTCGACCCCAGGGCTGCTGATGCCCCGTTGGCGAAGATTGATGAACGCTTCGTAGATAAAAAAGAAACGAAGAGGACCTCGTCGCGCGTCCTTTCTGTCCGATTTAATAAACCTCTAATAACCTGCCACGACGCCGAGATCCTTCTCTCGTCATTTCTCGACTGCTTCCTCGCGTGATAATGCGGCAACTTTCGAGCCGCCAGGTCGGCCGACGTTCATGAGCGAGCACTTCGCTCACACTCCTGGCATCCCCGAGGACAAGACGCTGCTTGGAATTAAAAAAAAATCCCACAAGTCCCGGCCACGATGGGCTCAAGTCGTCGGTACGGCGGCGACTCTCGATATAGGGTAGAGCGGGGCAAAATGGGGCAACGGGGCAAAACGTCATTTTCCAATAATTTTTGGATGCCCGAATTCGCCCTATCGGATTTTCTGCCCAGTTTTGCCACCTTGTCCGATCCAAAAATGATTGGAAAATTTAGTTTTGCCTAAAACCCCGTTTTGCCCCGTCGCCCCATTTTGCCCCGCTCTCCCCTATTTATTGGATTCGTGACCTTAGAGTGGATTTTTTTTCCTGTTTCAAACAAATCGATGTTAACAATGCAAATATAAAAAAATATGGAAGGGTATTATCGTTTCATTCGCACTGCGGCTGGAAGAGTTTAAATCTGATGCCAATTAATTTTATTTAAAAAATATCGATCATTATTTTTTCCTATTCAAACCAATTCCATGTTAACAATGCAAATCTCGAAGGGTATTGTTGTCGTGTTATCGAGTCTGCATCTGAAGTATAATAATTGCGTTCCATGACAGTTAATCAATTTTGTTTCAATAAAATATCGATCGCTATGTTGAAGAAAAAAAAATACGGATGGAGTCACGTTTATTGTCGTGGTGTTTGACACAAACGAATCATTGAACTCCAGACTCATCGAAGACAATTTCGTTCTGGATTTCAATATTAGTACCGCTGTCTCTTTTTGGTAAGCAAAAAAAAAAATATAACACTGCTTTTCTCAATTTTTCGCGTACGAGATGAAATTTTTTCAAAACATGGAATTTCTTTTTCTCTGAATCAGTGTTCGTACTTTCGTCTAAGTTTAAAAACATCCTGGCGTGCGCGAAGCGCGGATATGAGCTATTTTTTTTTAATCGTGTGTGTTGTCATAAAGTGAAAAAAAAGATGTGCTTTCCAAGGATAATAAATTATGTCCCACGAATACATAAAATTTCTTTTACATTTGCATCGGAGACTTTGGACACGGCGCCGCGATCGTTGAACAAGTATTCTTATGGTCCCGGAAAACGAAAGAATCACATCAGAAGTCCGAAGAGGAATTTTGCCCTCCGGAACTTTCATAACGCTGTATAGCAAAGCAAACTACGGGAGCTCGAGGGCAAGCAATCCTTCGCGAAACTTTTTGTGTATGTGTGTGTGTGTGTTGTTCGAAAGATTTGTTCGGCAAAGTTGCCGCCTCTGCTTTGCTGCCGGTGCGGCGTAAACATCCGATCTCTGCCGTGAACGTAGACAGGAAGCGTATCTGCAGGTGGTACGCAGAGTGAATGAATCTACCTTGCGATCCTTCCGAGTTTGATTATAATTACGGAAGCATAAGAATAATGGAAAATAAAACGTATCCGTTTAAATACGCTGGAAAAAATGTGAAGCATCGCTCGAGAAAGATATTGCTGAGCGAGAGGCAAAACCCGTCAGATGCAGATTATGACGTTACAGGGAAGAGTGGGGAAAATGGGACAGTGGGGCAAAACGGAACAGTCGGGCAAAACGCAATATTTCGATCATTTTTGCATAACCCATTTTGCTGTGTCGATAAATAGGGATTTTCTACCTCGTTTTATCATACTGATCCATTTTTTCCCCACTGTGCCATTTTGCTCCAATTGCCCATTTTTCGCCCATCTAGAATATAATCGATGACGATGAGGCTATAATCATCGATTATTTTTGCATACCCCTTTTGCCTCATCAAGAAATTCAGATCTTCTACCCCGTTTTGCCCCACTGTGACATTTTGCCCCAATGCCCCATCCCCCCCCCCCCCTACATTATTATCGATGACGATGAGGCTATGATAATGGATGATTTTTTTACTAGGATTGAATTTATTTTCAACGTTGAATTCCTTGACTCGTTGACACATGAAGGAGGTCGACACGTTTCATAGACAATTCCCCCAACAGGAGAATTTCACCTGCGCGCAGAATATCCCGCTAGAAACGTCGAAAGGATTAACAACGGGATAATGAAGTCGGTCTTTCATGCTCTGCGAAATTGCACCCACTCAACCATCCACCGAGTTCACCCTCGACGGATTTTCCCTCTCCGGTTTGAGGCTCCGCTTCACCATTCAATTGCAGCTCCGATTGTAGAAAATCCGGCCATGCGTGCAATTCCCATATCCCAATCTTGTGAAAATCACTCCGCGATGCGTGTAGTTAGTTGGTCCCATTATCAGGCTCAACCCTGAAAACCCGGTCGAAATGCAGCTGAATTTTGTGAAAGCGCAGAACAACGTCACGTCAATGCCAAAATGAACGTGTAATTCGCCTTTGACAATACCGGAACAGCTCGATGCGGGCATTTTTTTATATCGATATAGGACATAATTTCCTGGCGTAATTGGAAATTACGCCCTTTACAAACAGTCGGGACAGTGCAACCCCATAATTCGCCGCCCAGCCATTGAGATCCAATCTCGAACCATTACAAATTCGGAAATTCTCCGCCTCCGGTGGCGGAGCGGAATTGCCACTGAACTTTCCCGTCGACTACGAGGACAAGGACGCTTGGGAAAATTCCATATTTCTTAGCATCGTCGTTCCACAGCGTAGGCACCATCTCTCCCGGTACACCCTCGCCGCCACCTTCAAAGCTCGCCGAGCGTAACCACGTGACTAATTTCTCCCAGCAGAGTTCTAAATTTTATTCAGCACGCTATACCCTGTTTAACTTCGGCAGTCGAAGGAGCCTCGGTGGCGGCCCCGGTAATGCCCCTCCTGTACGTAACAATTATTGAGATTTACCGATCTTAATCGCTGGCGAAATTACAATTTCGTGATTTCGTGGAGACCCTCTCGTTGCAATTTACCTGGTATCGGGGTTGGAGACCGCCGAGCGGGTTTCTAGATTCAACGAGGCAAAATCCAAGCAGGTTACTGAGTGATAGGGTAGATCGGGGCAAAATGGGGCACCGGGGCAAAGTGGAGTTTTTGGGCAAAATGTCATTTTCCAATAATTTTTGGATGCCCGAATTCGCCCTATCGGATACATCAGGCTTTTTTGCCCAGTTTTGCCACCTTGTCCGATTCAAAGATGATTGGAAAATGACGTTTTGCCCAAAAACCCCGTTTTGCCCCGTTGCCCCATTTTGCCCCGCTCTCCCCTATTATGTTTTTGTATTTCATTCCAAAAATCCAACCACTTCGTTTGGTGGCTGGGCAAGAGCAACAGGCCAATGCCGATTCGCTTATTAATATTTGGAGAAAGTTGTTGGAGTTTATTGCGATGGGGTTGCGGAGATTCACGTTTGGATAAACCCGCTTACCGCCGTCTCTGCAGGTGAAGAAGTTGGTTCCAATGCTTTCGCGGAGTCTCTCTCGTTCCCGTTTTCATGGTACCGGGGTTAGAATTCGTCGAGCAGGTTTATAGATTCAAGCAGACGAAATCCAATCCGGTTACCAAGCGATATCACTTTTGTTTTGGTATTTCCTCCAAAAACAATGTAACCACTTCCTTCAATCGCCGAACGAGAGCAACAGGTCCATGCTGGTTCGCTTATTAATATTTGCACAAAGTTACCCGAGTTTATTTACGATGGTGATCCACTGAAGGTGAAGGGTTTGTCCGAAGGTGGAAGATCCACCTTCGGACAAACCCTTCACCACCGTCTCCGTAACAGTGGTTGAAGAGGTTGGTTCCGGCGTTTTCATAGAGGATCTTTCGTTCCTATTTTCCTGGTACCGGGATTGATATCCGGGTTCTCCGAGCACGTTTATAAGTTCAAGCAGATGAAATTCAACCAGGTTATCGAGTGATATCACTTATGTTTTTGCATTTTCTCCAAAAATTACAACCACTTCGCTCAGTGACCGAGCAAGAGCAACAGCTCAATGCCGGCCCGCTTATGAATATTTGCGCAAAGTTACCCGAGTTTATTTATGACGGAGATGCGAAGATCCACCTTCGGACAAGCCCCTCACCGCCGTCTCCGCAACAGTGGGTCGAAGAGGTTGGTCCCGGCGCTCCGGCGGCTCGCAGCCCGGCTTCCATGGTTACGTGAACAGACACCCGCTATAGTTCCGGTTCGAGGAGCGATGGCTGTAAGGTCGAAACTTTTGCGTCGCCGGGGCTCCTCGATCGGAATCGAGGACATCGGAACGAAGAAAACTGGCGATCCCGAGAGAAAGGGTGAGGGACCCGGGTGGGTCGAGAGGACGAGGCGAGCCCGCGAAACTTAGGGAAACACGGGGACTCCGCTGCGACAGAGGTGTGCCCATAGGCGGCCGCTTCCTCCGCCGCGAACGCCAAGTTTTCCTGAAGGAGTGCCCGCACACGCCGAACGGGCAATCGATATACGACTCGCGGCTATGGGCAAAGACAAACGGTTCGCCGTTCTCTTTGCCACGGATATCGAAGGGACGGAGCCGCGCCGGAGTGCGCGTATGGCCCGGCGATTAATCGCCGCAACGCCGGGGTCATATAATTAAATTAAACTTCACAAGAATTTCACTTAGCCGCGCGAGGACGCGGTGGTCCAATGTGTTATCAATTATGGGAGACTGGCGGAAAGGTGGAGGGCAAAAATGCTGCACTCGACCGTCCCCGGAACTTGGGACGTACATCAGGTTGCTCGAGCCGACGGGCTTTCTATGGGACTTTTGCCGCTTCTCGTTTCGTTGGAATACCGATAGCGGCGGCGGAGGAGGAAGTGTCCGTGCACGCGCGACTCCCGATCGTGTACAGGGAAGAGATGGAGGAGGACGCGGAAGGAAGAGCTTCCTCGGCCGATACCTCTTTCGCGGCGAGGAGGTTCGCCCGAGCGGAGCGTCGCCAGGGCGTATTTAATAGGAATATTTATGAAGTCATAATAAAATAGGTAACCATGCACCTGCGGGCGTTACGAGGTCGGTTGCGGGGAGGCTGTTGTAATAAAGCGTCGTGCTCACCGGACGAATATAACTGACTACTAAATTATAACTGCGGCGAGTTGTGGCTGGCTGTGAGGTCGGAAAGCCGCCTCGAATCGGGCACGTTAAATCCTCCTTTCGCGCACGGTCTCGAGGTCGATGGTAACTCAACGTGAATTGAGAGAAACAGGGAGAAACACGTGTAGGGCGCATATAGGGAATTCTGGTTTTCACTTTGTTAGGTAGGATTCGTACTTCGGGAAACTAACCGGTGCCTCGAGGAAGCGCCCGGTGGTTCGTCGGTCTTGGGAATCGGGGTCGAGGAGAACCTTGACAAAAATTGTTCAATCCATTTTTATCGAACTCGACTGGATGAAATCGGACTGGATAATGGTTCAGCGAGTTTTTCGAATTTCGCTGGCTCGCCGGTGAGGAGAGTTGAGGAGAACCCCCTCGTAACTTGAGATGAAGACGAAGTTCAAAACGGGAGCAATCTATAGTCAATGATCAAGCTTCCCGGTATAAAAAGAGAGGGTGGTTTCATGTTAATTGGGATGGTCCTTATTCCCCACCCTACTTCCACGGTACCGATAATTGGATAAACATTTTAGCCTCTCGATTTCTCGTTTCGACCCACCAATTTTGCTGCTTCAACTGTCAGGAGAGTAGGAAAGAACCTCCTCGTAACTTGAGACGAAGACGAAGTTGAAAAGCGGAACAGGCCAGAATATGTGATCAAATATCTATAATCGATGATCAACCTTCCCAGTATAAAGCAAAAGGGTCGAATATGGTCCAGTCCATCTATAATTGACATACGCGTTAATCGGGGTGGTCAATATTCCCCACGTTCACCCTAACCATCATTGGCTCAATGTTTATCCTCTTGATACTTCATCTCGGCCCTTGATATCAAGACGAAGCTGAAAACAGGTGTCGCTCAGAATATAAGGATCACATATCTATAATCAATAATCAACCTCCCCAGTATAAGAGAAAGAGTATGAATATGACCTGGTCCATGCATAATTGACATGCGTGTTAATCGGGGTGGTCCATATTCCCCACTTTCACCCTACGGATAATTGGCCAAATATATTATCATCTTGATTAGTTATTTCGACTCATTATTTTGCACCAGTAAAGGGAGTGGGAAAAAACTCCCCGTAACTTGAGATCGAGACAAAGTTGAAATCAGAAGTTACTCAGAATATGACGATCAAATATGTACAATCAATTATCAACCTCCACAGTGTAAGTGAAAAGGTTGAATATGACCCAGTCCATGCATAATTGACATGCGTGTTAATCGGGGTGGTCCACATTCCCCACTTTCACCCTACCAATAATCAGCTAAACATTTTATCCGCTTGATTCCTGACTTCACCTCATAATTCCGACTGACTTTCCGACACCAAGCGTGACCGCACAATATGGAACACCACTCGTTTCGCAAGCCTTTATCTACCCCAAACACAACACCGCGCTTTCCTGGCACGGCTCGTAAAGTTGGCACAGTAATTCCAACTTTACGAGTTATCGTGAATGGCAATCGTTATCTGGCAGTAACGTTGACGAATAACGTCCAGTCGGGAGAGCGTTGGCTACAGCCGGAGTGTATCGACGTTCGCGAGGGTAGCGATTGAGTCCGGAAGCCGTCAAGTGGGAGCCCCGTCGATCGGTCAACAGCCAGAGGGGGCACGAGTTCGCTATCGATACGATATCACTGTAAGCTCCCGCAAACCGATCACACTGTATCCTTCCCTCTTCAACTCCGGCCATTCCGTCCCTCCGTCACTGCCTGTTTAACTTCCACCTCCCTCTTCACGTATTTCCCTCATAATTCGTTCGTTTGGCTTGGCAAGTGCATCGAGTGACCAAACGAAAATACGGCGTATGCGCCGCGTCCGACCAGCACTGGCCAGCATAACGGAACCACGTGAGTCGATAATTCCGCCGGACGCATGCGCGCCTCGATCCCGACTGATTTAACTTCGACGATCCATACGGAATGCGATTGAAAATCTCGGGCCGTATTGTCGAATGGCCACCGAAGCCCGAACTCGCACAGGTGCAACAGTCGGACCAAACTGAACAACGCATCGCGCAGATTTGTTTTATGTTTTTTTTTTTTTTTTATTCTCTCGTCAATCCGCTCGCGGCCTCTCTTCATCCGCACGGTTAAACCCCCATCAGGATTACGAACTTTTGGCGATTTTGGCGAACGCGCCCCCGCGCATGCGCATCCACTCCGGGAGGATCAATGCACTTCCCCTTTGCCGAGCGAATGGGAATGAAACAGTGTACGCTCCAATGTTTTCGCATCCCATTGCACAGCGTTCATAGCGCTCCGAGAAATCTGATGTCCCTTTGACGTAGTTCCCTTTGGGAGTTTAAACTGCGTTCGCAGCGATAGAAATGCGCGAGATAAAAGTCAAGACTCGGGCTCCTTGAATCGTGGCCGTTACACATTCTGTTCCGCTCGGTGGAACTGCGAGGCCATGTAGAATTGTCCAACTGGCCCTGGGTTTATTGGTTTGCGGATGGAAAGGAAGTCATGAATGATGCAGCTATCCCTTTCATTGAAGGATAATTGTTTCATCTCGGGTTACAATGGTCGACAGTTTATTCATGGTATTCGTGTTGGGCGACCGATGCAGTACTGATGGCAGACTACCGAGCTTGCGATGGTCTGAGGGCCGCCTTCATGGAACTTGCATTGGTGGGTTGTCAAGGATTTGTCCTTTAGCCACATCGCTCCGTTTGCGAAATTAATGACCGATCTTAGCCGGCAGTCGGTGCGCATGAGCGCGAAGCAGGGACAATTACATTTTCAACCTGACGTTTTTTGTGTTTAAAATAAACTTGACTTTTTGGACCCCATCGCTAAAATATTACTGGATGTGAGAAAATTGCCCGAGGATATTTTCATGCTGCTGGTGACAAGTCTGGTACTGATGGATGTTTTTGTAAGTAGGTTGTCAAGAACTTGTCCTTTAGCCATATCGCTCCATTTGCAAAATTAATAACCAATCTTACCAGCAGTGGGTGAACCTGAGCTCAAATCTGGGCCAATTACATTTTCAATATGAGCATTTTTTCTGCCTTTCTGCTTCAAATAAAATTGGCTTTTTGGTCTCTATCGATAAACTGTTACTTGATATATAAACTGGGGATAATTGCATGGTACAAGCGGCCAATGTGATGCTGATGGCTGTTTTCATAGGTGGGTTGTCAAGGGTTCATCAATTAGCCACACCGTTCTGTTTGCAAAATTAATAACCAATCTTACCAGCAGTAGGTAAATATAAGCTCGAATCTGAGATAATTACATTTTCAAGCTGACGATTTTTCTGTTTAAAATAAAATTGGCTTTTTGGACTCAATCGCTAAAATGTTACTGGATATGAGAAAATTGCCCGAGGATATTTTCATGATGCTGGCGACAAGTCCGGTACTGTTGGCTGTTTTCATAGGTGGGTTGTTAACGATTTGTCTTTTAGCCTCATCGCTCCATTTGTAAAATTAATTCCATCTTACCCGTGCACACGAGGTCGAATCTAGGCCAATTATATTTTCAATCTGATTTTTTCTGCTTAAAACAATATTGACTTTTAGCTCTCCACCACTAAAATGTTACTCGATGTAATGAAATTGCTCGAGGATACCTACCGGCAGATGCCGCATGGTTGTAACTTATAATGATGTCTTCGCAATAACGACCATCCTATTTTCTCAGGGGAAAAAAATCATTTTTCCCTGAGATCAACGGTAAATTTTCTCTCGAGCTCAGTACGTTATTTCCGATGAAAGCCGCTGGACGGTTCTCGACGTCGAGAGCGAGCTCGGTGATTTTAAATATATTCCACGTCGGTATTGCCGAGCAAGGGCCGTAATTGGAAACGAGCGCCGGCAGTGCCGGGTTGAGCGCCCGAGGAAAAGATAAGGATCGGTGAGTTTAGCGATATAACGGAGAGAACGACGGGGAAATAAAACCTGAGAACCCTTCGAAAGACGAGACGTTGACAACGATTAGAAAAGATCGGGGGAGTCAGCTGGCGAGTTGCAAAAAAAAAAATTACCATAAAATTGTAACGTTCCCGACTGTACCGGGAGATCTCGCGGCGACGAAGAAGGATGAGACGGGGAACTTGTCGGGGGGGAGGCAAAAATGTTTTTCCTAAAGAATATAATATTTCACGTGTAACATTATACTTTTAAATATGAACGAAAAGGGGAACCGATGGTTTGAAAGGCCGGAGGAAGGAGGAGGTTACGTCCTGGAATTAGGTTTGGAAATTAGTTTTAAGTGATACCTACTTGCGCTCGTGCGGAGGATGCAAATTAGACGGGACGTCTGTATACACGAACCTCCTCTCTCGTCATTGTTGTTTCAACTGCACCCTGATTTATACGTTTCGCTACTGCCACTTGACCCGACACCCTTTCTCCCTAAGATAACAGCGATCCTTCTAATGTTGTTCTGTGTTCTGATTCCAATCGACTTCTCCAGTGGACTTCAACGGATTGCGGAATTGGACAGTTTTTATCTCGACTCATTTTACAAAAATTAATTTGCAACATCAAATTAAATTATTTGAAACATCAAATTAAATTATTTGAACCATTAAATTAAATTATTTGAAACATCAATTTCATTGAACAAATAGGGGAGAGCGGGGCAAAATGGGGCAACGAGGGAAAACGGGGTTTTTGGGCAAAACGTCATTTTCCAATCATTTTTGGATCGGTCAAGGTGGCAAAACTGGGCAGAAAACCCTGACGTATCCGATCGGGCGAATTCGGGCATCCAAAAATTATTGGAAAATGACGTTTTGCCCAAAAACTCCGTTTTGCCCGGTTGCCCTATTTTACCCCGCTCTACCCTAGATATCATTAATTTTATATATATTTCTAATAAATTTAGAAGTAAGGACATATTCTAAATATATTGAATACATGAAAGTATGAAAATCGGTACGGGATCCTGCACAGCATGTCCTCGATCGTGAAATGTCAATGATTAACGCGACGCCTCATCCGCTCCATTAGCCGTGCGTCGGTCGTACATCAGAGCAATCGGTTTCTGTATATTAGAACCTGACTCATCGATACGTAAGCCACCCTAGCAAACTACCTACATCGACGGGAAGAGATCACTCTTCTTTCCACAAAAATAAAATTAAGCGAGTACCCAAGTAACGCGCATTGCGAAGCACTAAATCGGATATAATTGGATTTCTCTATTTAATTGAAATTATGATTAATTAATCAAAATTGTAACAAAAGCAATTTTCAAAAATTATAGCTCCAAAGTAAAGTCCCTAAAACTGCATTTGCTATTCGAAGATCGAAGAACAGCGGTCCAAATGAAATTAGCGTTAGGATTCGCAATCTCGTAAATCCCAAGCGGGAAGCCAACGGTCAGTTTCGGGCATGCATAGATACACTGAGAAAAAGGATGGTATTTCCTACTATAGCGAATAGTTTCCAGGGGGAACGTCTATGTAGATACTTTCTGATAGTATAGGGTAGAGCGGGGCAAAATGGGGCAACGGGGCAAAACGTCAGTTTCCAATAATTTTTGGATGCCCGAATTCGCCCTATCGGATACGTCAGGCTTTTCTGCCCAGTTTTGCCACGTTGTCCGATCCAAAAATTATTGAAAAATTTAGATTTGCCCAAAAACCCCGTTTTGCTCCGTTGCCCCATTTTGCCCGCTCTCCCCTATATTTACTTGACTAAACTATAATTATGGTTGCAATCATGATGTTTTGTCATTATTATAACTATAAGATGTAACCGTTCCGCCTGGAAACTATTTTTTATGGTAAAACATCAGTCTTGTTGCTTTTACTATGTAATTTTTTCTCAGTGTACCAAACTAGTGAGCATAAAAAAAAACTAAACAAAAATTCTCCTCGTTACGCCAAAGCCCGATTTAATTTTTTTTCTCTCTTAATATTTTACGATTACTCGGCGCGATGGGCGAACGTGAGTGAGACGGTGTGTTAAGAAGCAATAAATCGGATTTCTCCATTTAATTGCAATTACGATTAATTACTCAAAACTGTAACGAAAATAATTTTAATAAATTACAGCCTCAAAGCAACGTCCCTAAAACAGCACTTGCTATTCCGGGATCGAAGCGCGGCGGTCCAAATGAAATTAGCGCTGGGATTCGCAATCTCGTAAATCCCAAGAGGGAAGCCAACAGCCAGTTTCGGGCGTGCATAGATACCACACTAGTGAGCATAAAAAAAATAAAAAAAATTCCCCCCGTTGCGCCAAAGCCGGGCTTCATTTTTTTTGTTCCCTTCATATTTTACGATTACTCCGCGCGATGGGCGAACGCGAGTGAGACGGTGTGGAGGCAGAGGCACTCGTTATCGAGAAGTGTTCGAGCCCGTGGAAGACTCGTTGAATCGTAAATTCTCACTCTCGCGCAGTTCGCTATCCGAGCGGGCCGGCTACGTCCTTTTCAACACTACCTTCCTGTCATCAGTAAAACGAATGAATTTCACCGGCATCAGTTTATCAAGCCCGGTGCAAAAGCAACGCGCGTATATACCCAACCGGGCACAGCGCGCGCCGTGTAAGCCGGGAAACACTCGTGTTCCCGCGATCCCGCGGCCGTCCGTGATTTCGCCGGTTCGACGATGAATATTCATTTTATTCCGAATACAGCTGTACACGGCCACCGGCCCCACCAATACAAACCCTGTTGTCTCGAACACTATGTTCAACTATAAATACACCCCCTGCGGATACTTTGAATCACTTAGGATGATAGACGATTCGCGTGCGCCGCGGCCGGAGCTCTATCATCTCGATGGCCCGCCGGATTCTTCGCGTTCCTCAGGAACGTTCGCCAAACCCGTGGACAACCCGTGTTTAGGGATTTTATTCCTGTGCACAAAGCTTCGATGCTAATAGATAATTTTTCTTCTTTTTTTTTAGCGAATAGAGATGAAATGCTGGTTTCGGGGGAGATTGGGAAGAAAAAAGGAACAACGAGGTAAGGGGTAAGAATTATTGGGGCGTCGAAGATAGTTGATTGCGGCGAAGGAAAAATGTTACTTATCATCCTGCCCGCTCCGGTTCAAAGTCCACTCCCACGTCGTTATGAGGCGCCGCACGGTTCGCGCGGACTCGAGGATGCTAAATAGTGGCGGGTCTTTGCGGTTTGGGCATATCGCGCCCGAGCTATGGAGGGTGGGATTTGGAAACCGGAAATTTAGATTTACGGAGAGTTACTTTAAATGCGCAACTTCCGGCTCTTAGGTTTTTATTTTGACCAGGAATGACGTCACGCGGGAATTACATCACTTCCGGTTGGAAAATTTCATTTTTAGACCGGAAATGACATTACACCGGAAATACTTCGCTTCCGGTTTGGCAATTTCATTATTTCATAAACAAACAAACAACTCTGTACAATATATAATATATTACATTACCAAAATAATACGGTCGACTTCATCCAAACGGATCAGCTTCACTGAAAGGGGAGGGGGGCATGTGTAGTGAAAGGGCGGGGGGTGGAACAATCAAATATACAAACAACCAAACTCACAGTTTTCCGAAATAGATATAGAATACGAATCAAGATGATGCCATTCACGGAAATTAAAAAATTAACAATAATTTCTGAAATTCCTATGAAAGCCTCCCATAATGCAAAAACAGAAAAAAAATGTTGAATTAGTGAGGAAAATGAATTACTGAAAAATAACGGACTTCTGCATAGGAGATTGGCAAATTTTACAGAATTATTCGAGTAATATTCAAATTGCAGAAATATTAACATTTCTGAAATGCACAGTATTTTTTAAATTTTTCTTGTAGCTCACAGAATGATTATTAATTTGCCGCGCATTGATGCGCACAAGTTCTCCGAATGAAGTCGAGTTAATGGGCTCGACGAGAGTCAGGAAGAATAACGTACCGCGTACACCTAACCAGGAGCGAGTGTTCTCCACCCCCGGCGTAAGTTGTACTTCGTCTGCGCACAAAAGTAGTAGTGCGGAATAAGATTTACGAACTTGAAATTAGCTGCTGGCCAAAGGATATATGGGCCACGGGAGGCAAACGGTGGTGAATCCAAAAGCCCATTCACCCCGTCTTTCCTCCTCGTCGTCCTTTACCGCTCGCCTCGCGTTCCGTCTCTTCGCGTATACGCCGCAGCCCTGAGCGTGGCATGTAATTGTACGAAACGATGTTTAGAGGCGGTGCAACGTTAACTTTGCACAGTGCCGGTGGCCGCAGGCTGCGCTGTACGCACGGAAATCGGTATTTACTCAGCAATTCAGCCCCTTGCGAAAAACCAAGAACATATTTTTCTCTTCAATAATATCTCAGGTTAATCCTTGTTAAATCCTTGTAATAACTTAATCGAGGTTCTATTTAGTTTTAAATTATAATCGATTTAACTTAAGCTCTACTTTATCTGGACTATTCGTACGTGAGTATTAATAAACCAACTATTTGTTAATTCTTTATTTATTAACCGATTTCCTTTTGACCAATATTCAAAATGCAAATGTGTCTTACAGCGAATTAAATCTTTCAATTCAAAGAAAAGAAAAACGGTAAATATTACTTCATTTCAACTTAATCGAGGTTCTATTTAGTTTTAAATTATAATTGTTTTAATACATAACTTTAATAATAATTAAGGTCTTCCTTGCGAATAGTCAAAAGTACAAAAAATATATATATATTTATAAAGTTTCCAAGTAGATAAATTCTTTCTCTTCAATAACGTCGCAACCCGATCCATTTTTGCGTCCGCTCGATTAAAAGTCCGAGCTGCCGAGAAGCCCCGGGCCGCCGAAATCGGTGTGGCGTTTGTAGGGTGTAAGAATTATCGCCGACCGCCCGCCCACGTACGGGCGTCGCTATTGTCCCACGCGTGCTCTATTCGAGTGATTTTTTTTTTTTTTTACTCCACCGATTGTAACTCCTTTCGGAATAAACGACAATAACGATTGTCCGTACGGCCGCCAGTATAAAATACCAGGCGAACGCCGGGCGACTCTCGTTCTATCTATAATTAAATGAGCAATCTCTGGCTCGGCGGCCGCGCGTTTCGTGCGCCATCAGGAGGCGGGACGCAGGTGGCGAGCAAAGCAAAGCACCGGACGACGAGATACACGTACACACATACGCGCACACATGTGTCGATTGAGGACGCAGCGTACTATAACGATCGCGCGGATTTTCGGAAAACAGTTTTTGCCCGACTGCGCAAACGTTTGGAGAGCTGAACTGCCACCGATAAAGCTATAATGCTCGGTGAGTTCGTTTACTCGCCCGCCGGCAGCAACAGCGGCAATGACGCCAGCCAGCCAAAAAGCTCGCCCAGTGTGCGCCGACGAGGTGCCCTCCTCCTCCCCGGTTCCGACTCAGCCCCGCTCGCACCCCGAGGACATCGGAATTGATTGTTCCCCTCCGCCCCTCCGAGCCCGTCTATACGGATTTTTATTTTCCGGTGCTAGGCCCACGCGACAAACCGCTCGTCAATGTTCGAATTACTATCGGGCCTCCCCTGCCCGGGGGTCCGCGAATTCACGAGCCCAGCTGAGTCGCCGATACACCCACGATCGTTTCGTCAACAACTGCGCCGATGATAGGATTGACTTTTCGGCAGAACTGTCGAATCATTTAATAGCTCGGTCCACGGCGGTCTCTCTGGGTGGTTCGCTGCAACAGCGAGTGGCGAAGGCCGATAGGGGAGACACGATTTTTTGGGTGTAGCGGAGCGGGAAGAGGGCATCGGGAAGAAATAAAGCTGGAGGAAAAAAGCTTCGATTAAGAATCAGGAAAAAACCCGAGAAAAGGATAATCGGCTGGGTGAAAATAAGAAGAATCGGGTAGTTTGTGAACAACTGCACTGATGACGGAATTGTCGAATCATTTAATAGCTTGGGCCTCAGCGGTCTTCCTAGTTCACTTAAAGATCGAATGTTTTAGTGCCGAACTAAAAGATCGAATGTTTTAGTGCTGAACTAAAAGATCGAATGTTTTAGTGCCGAATTAAAAGATCGAATGTTTTAGTGCCGAACTAAAAGATTGATCTTTTAGAGCCGAAGTAAAGGATCGAATTAAAAGATCGAATGTTTTAGTGCCGAAAAAGGGCGTCAGGCAGGAAAAATGGCGGAAACCGACGAAAAACCCGAAAAGATGCTGATCGGCTGGGTGTAAAAAGAAAGAGTCCGATGGGTGGAAACCCGACTTTAGCCACCCATTCGGTCACACATCACGAGGTGATAGTGTTCGCGAGCGGCGGATGCTGCCAGCCCACCGGAGTCAATTTACGACCCACAGTTTTTTTTTTTGGTTCCGATGGTTTTTCTTCCGGGTTTTTATATCCGGCATACGATTTAACTTATCTGGTCGACCACTCCACCATAATGAGCCGAGTGACTGTTCCCTGCCATTTTCGCTGTTATCAGTAATTACGATAATACCCGAATTTCGCATAATAACCTCTCCGTGATTATTACCCGAAATGATGATCGTCATCGTCCATAAAAAACGTAAAAATGCCTTTGATTCATAATGCCCACATGGAGGTGTGAGTTGGCCATCGCACAAAGTCAGTGAAATATTCATGTTGTCGATGGGCCAAAAGCGGGTAGTTAATGCCAGCGCCTTTTCCGATACCCCGGTGTTTGAAGCGCTGTACTCGCATGTGCAAGCAGCCGACGAACCGGTGTTCATATCACGAAATAATGACGGGCACAGTGCGGTGTAATATACAATACGGATCGTATTTACACAGAGCGTAGTATAACGTTGAGGCGCTCGCAGTATTGTGAAAATGGTCGACATCCAAATCCGTCGTACATTGTTAATGCTTCCTCTGATAATAAAGTCCATTACACATTCATGCGTGCTTCTATCCCGGCCCGGGTGGGGGGGCGTTCGAGGATGGGTATGTTGGTACGCAATCTCGCCGATGCCGGCTCAGCCCGGTGGCATGAGCCGCTGTGGCAACACGGAAGGGGTGCGATGCGGGGCGGTTCGCCTGCTTTTTGTTAGCCCGTTTCGCCTGTCGTAATCAGCACGCTTATAATTGGAAACCAGCCAAATGAACCGTAACGGGTCGTCAACCTTTACGCGACAATAATTGTACTTTTCTCTCCCCCCCCCCTTCCGCAGCGCCGGCCATCGTGGTTTGAGGTCGGTAACACACGCGTGGCTCTCCTCGGATGCTCGAAGTCGGGCATCAATCAATCATGACGGGTCGTGGGAAACAATCGGGTTTGAATTAATTCGAGTTACAGAGAGCATGTTCAATGGTTCGGCATGGTCGGATACCGCACAGTGCGAAAAGATTACACAGTAAAAGCAACTATAATGACTTTGTACCATGAAAAATAGTTCCCAAGGAGAAGGTCTACATTTTATAGTTACGACAGTGACAAAAAATTATGGTTACAACCACAATTATGGTTTAACCAATTGAATATATTGTAACGACCAGGCGAATGAATAACGCGCGTATTTAGTTTGGGGGCGGATATTATTAGTACAATCGCATCTAAATATTCCGAGCATGAACTGTCATACGTCTGTTCGTTCAGACGTCACAGTCTAGACTGTTTAACATGACGATCGATTTGCTGTACAAATTCACCGAGTAGATTTTTTGTAGCTTGGGGGTTTGATAAATACGGCCCATTATTTGACCGATGATTTTTTTCCTCATAAACAAACTGCTTTCATTTTTAAACGGCGAAAAGTATTTAAGAAATCTACTTAGTGAATTCGTACAACAAAAGATGAGCCGTGGTACATTAAAATTTGTTGAAAAATAAGGATTCTTCAATGAAAAAATCCAACGAAAATTTATCCTCTTGCACCCAGAAAAAAAAATTATTTGACGGACACCATTTATTTGATTTAAATAAATATTTATTTAAATGAAATAAATATTTTACTTAAATCAAATAAACGGTGGCCGTCAAATAAGGTATTTTTCTGGGTGTGGAAATGTGCATTTATCAGTTTATGTATTCACAAAAACATCGTCAGCAACAGTTTCCCTGATTGAAGACCAATGCCGTAACACAAATCGACCTCCGATACTGTTAATAAGTACACGACTTTTATGGATAAAAAATTTTGACAATTTAGCACAAACGAGTGCTAAATTATAACAATTTTTTATCATTTTTTTTTTTCATTTTTCCGTGCAGTAGCTATCTTAAGAAGCATTTCGAGGAATTCTCGTATGTGCCAAGTCCACAATCGCGGCTGTGGAAATCTGGTCTGAGGCCATTTACGACGAGTCATGGCGAACGATCGGGTTTGAATGAATTCGAGTGCCACGGTCGAGAGCATGTCCAATGCATGGTCGGATATCGCAGCCGGACCAGCACTCAGGAACTGACAATGAAACGGAGCTTTTCCGGCGCGGTCCGATTGCCCGAGACGGCTCCTCGACGGCCGCACGGCACCTCGTCAGACAGATTAAAAAGCATTTCGAAGATTTCCCGGACGTGCCGAGTCCGTCCGGTGCTCCTTCGCAATCTTACGGCCGGGTTCATTCGTTCGTGACTCGTACATCCGCGAGCTAGATCGCGTTTCGACGATTAAACGTCGCATCGGTTCCGAGCACGATTGCACTACTGCTGATTCCCAGCGGTGAACTCAGTGACTTCCGTCCATGGAGCCTGTCGGGCTCGTCCAGATCCAATAATCTTGAGAAAAGTTTTTAACGTACAACCTTTCCTTCCGGATGTTCCGGGATCGATCGGATTGCTCGCAACCACATACAGCGTGATGTATATGTGCTTTACACATGAATTTCTGATCGGTAAAGCGAACGATGTATCTCGCAGGTTTTACACTCCGTGTGGATTAAAGACGATGGGCCGATTTCTTCATTTTTTTACGATACAGGTATTTAAAAAAAAAATGAATTCCAATCCTCAAAAAGGACCTCCCGAAAATAAACACGCGATTCGCTGGATTTAAAGTTATTCCATCGCCCGACAAGAATAGCGAGACTTCACGATTCGATCTATTCCGAGACTGAAGTCGCCGTCGCGTTTCTTATAAACGGAAAGAAGCGAAATTTATTTTTATGGTGTATATGGCAAGAGGCAGAGCATTGGAGAGCGTGAAATATTTGTCGCTCATACAATTATCAGTTCAGGCAGTTTATGTGCATTAAAGATAAATTTCAGATCGGTAAAATAAAGGTATTTTACGGGTTTTACACTCCGTGTGGATTAAAGACAAGTCGATCTTCTTTTTTTTTCTTTTTACGACAAAGGTAATTTTTATTAACTCAAATCCTTAAAAGAACTCCCCAAAAAAACCACGCGATTCGCTGGATTTAAAGTTATTCCATGATCCGACGAGAATAGCGAGACTTCACTATTCGATCTCTTTCCACTGAACCCTCCATTGCATTTCTGATAAACGGAAGCCATCCAAATCCGTTTCTATGATGGCAAAGACAAGAGGCAGAACATAGAAGAGGGTGAAAGACTTGCCAGATAAATTTCAGATCGGTAAAGCAGCAAAAAAAAAAAAACGATGCAACTCCCAAATCCTACGTGTGGATCACCCCATATGGATTAAAGACGATCCGCCGATTTGTCAATTTTTTGCCGATTAAGGTATTCTGTTTTTTTTTTATTATGAATTCAAAGTCCGCCCCAGAATATGCGTAAGATTCGCTGGATTTAAAGTTACTCGATGGTCCAACAAGAATCTTGCGTTTGCACGACTCGATCTCTTTCGTCTGAACTCTCCATCGCATTTCTGACGAATGGGAAGGGATCGAAAAATCCGTCGCTATCCGTCGAGATCCGTCGAGGCAAGAGGCGGAGCATTTTGGAGGGTGAAAAACTTGTCTCGTGTCCGGACTGTTTCGGCTGCTCCGAAGCACAGCATAACGAACTTCAGTCTGTCCGTCTGCCCGGCGCGCTTTGAATCGTTCCGCTCCCCCAAGGACGGGAACATAGCCGAGCGTGTTTCCATATTCCGGGAGGTTACGTAGGTCGGATTCCAGAGCACATCCATCCGTTTTGAATTCATCCGAAACTTCTTTCTTTTGGCCTGTCGGGTGAAAGAGTAAAAAACTGCCTCCTCAACCGTCGGTGCGGCATTAGCGCTCAGTTGATGAAGCGCTGTACTGGCGAGGATAAAAACTTTTTTTTTCCCCCTCGATTGCGCGACTAGACGCGAAATCTCAATAGGGATAAAGCGCGCCGGCTTCGCCGGTTCTTCAGTCGCCTCCTGCGTTTCCCCGCCTCGGTTCCCAATGTTTTCTCACCCTCTTTCGCCGCTTTGCCTCACCTCGGAATTTCGTTCGTCGTTTCAAACACAACGCGGACGTTGCAAAAAAAAAAGAAAAAATCGTGAAGAAGAACCCGACAAACTTTTGGCTCGGAAACTCGGGTTCGTCCGTCCTGCGCTTCCCCCACCACGGTCGCCCTTTCGCTTTCCGCGTTTCGGCGGTTAACGCTTTATAAAGATTTGAAAGTTAAATCGCGACCGTGCATGCCACACCGACGAACTCAATATCTATGCGCCCGCGAGGACTCCATATCCGCCGGTGGAACAAAAGCGCGCGACTCGGGAATTCCGAATTCAGAGCATTGTTTTTCGATGCATCCCGAATGCGAGGAGCCGAATCGTCCGCACGAATTTTCAGTCATACGCCGTTCCCAACGTCAGCGGCCGTTGGTCTCTCGGGCAAAAATTTAAACATCGGCGATGACGACTCGCGCGCGAGACCTCTAATTTGTCGCACCAGAGGCTTCGAGCGCGCTAAAATGGCTCGGAATAATTATTTACCGGCTCATTTAAATAATAATAATAATAATAATAATAATAATAATAATAATAATAATAATAATAATAATAATAATAATAATAATAATAATAATAATTGGATGGCGCAACTTTTTGTATTCAGAATTCGGGGCATAAATTTTTTTATGCATCCCGAATGCGAGGAGCCGAATCGCCCGCATGAATTTTCAGTCATACGCCGTTTCCAACGTCAGCGGCCGTTGGCCTCTCGGACAAAAATTTAAACCTCGGCGATGAGGACTCGCGTGCGAGACCTCTAATTTTTCCGGACCGAAGACCCTTCGACCCCGGTAAAATGCCCCAGAGTTATTATTTACCGGCTCATTTAGTTATTCATATTTTTATAATTAATAACTTAACGACGATATAATTTCAATTTGATGCCGCAGTTTTTTTGTATCGTCGAATTTTTCGTATTCGTCGAGGTGGGACGGTATTAGCGGCTCCAGAGAAATCGCGGCAATCAGATTTTATAATGCATGCCAAACGCGAACTGCGTATCGGAAACAGATTTTCGTTTTTGCTTTCATCCATCGAGAGTTCTTTCGCCTTTTGCGTTTCGATCGGTTCGGCGCGGCGGATTTTTTTTTCGTGCGTCCATATAGTGGTTCGGCGACGATCGAGATGACGCTTTATCGCTGCGGCACGAAGCAACGGAACTCCCGTAAGTACACTGCTGTTCACGAATGCCCTGTTTTTGTCGTTTTTCCATCCAATATCTTTCAGGTTCTCCACCCAGCAAGACATTTACCAAGACATCGAAGAATACTGGATATCTTACTGGATATGAATCGATATTGATACGAATCGATATTGATACGAATCGATATTGATACGAATCGATATTGATACGAATCGATATTGATACGAATCGATATTGATATAAATCAATATCGATTGATATCAATTGTTTCCTTTCGTTCAATAAATCCGCCGAAATCTACAATAATTAATTTAATTTACCGAATAAATTTTTCTCAAAAATTGGAATTTTCTCCACTAAATAGGAGCTCTTCCATAAGGCTCTCCCGTACATGCTGCAAATAGCAAACACTGTTATAAACTGTCGACTGTAAACGATAAACTTCTAATGCGCTGGCCGGTACTCGACCAGCGCGCCAACCTATTTGGCTCGCGGCGTGGTCATCGAATGGTGACATTTTGCGGTAAGAGCGGTTTCGGACCGCTAAGAGGATCGCGGGATGCCATTAACCTCAGCAATAACCACTCCTCTCCCTGTTGACAAGCATCGACATATCGTGGCACCCCTTTGGTCGTTCGCGATCTTTCGCGCTCCCTTTCCTCCCCGCGGTCATCCCGCATCATCCTCGCGATCCACCTCCCCCCCCACCCCCCCCCCACCCCACTCTCCTCGCGGCACACTCTACTTTCGCTACCATAAACGTTGTATTAATATCGAGGGTCCATAAACTGGTCAACCGATACCATCGACTACCAACCCCGTTCTATCTCAGTCCCTACCTCATTCTCATGCTCCGGTACTTATCTTGGGTCTATTCTCGTCCAGCCCGCGCTCAATGAGATACGCAAACGAGCAGCCAGCCCACCTGGAACTGGGATAAACCCCTCCGTAACGGTGAATCTGCCGAACGGGTTACGTTCATTGCCGCGCGTAACGATTTGCTAATGTATCGTTGCGAGATTCGTGTGATTCTGTACAAGTGTAGCTTCCATCGATTTTCTTGAAAACGCAAAGTAGGCGGACGGAGATGAGCGAATTGAATCTTAGAAAATCCAAGGTGTCGTCTTCGATCTTTGGGCGCATTTCGATTCGGGCTGCGATCTCGATTCTCTTCTCGAGCGCGAAATTGGCCAAAAACGCGCAAAATGTAGTTTCGACAGATTTTCATGAAAACAAAAAAATTTAAGCGACGGAAACGAGCGAATAAAAATCCAAAAAATCAAGGCGTTTGATCTTTGGGTGCTTTTTGATTTGGGCTGCCGATCTCGATCTCCTTCTCCAGCGCGAATCGTCCCGTAACATGAGAAATGTATGGGCGAATAAAAATTTAGAAAATTCAAGGTGACTCGTTCGATGTTTGGGTGCATTTTAAGGAGGGAGTCTCGCTGCGCGCTGACTTCGCATAAGTTCGACAACATGATGGTGTAAAAATCTGAAAAAAAATCATGTATACTAAAGGTACTGAGAAGATTAATTTTGCATAATAATAATTGCAAAATGTTATTAACAAATTCATTACAAAATTAATTGGTTAACAAATTTTTCTGAATACGTATTATAATAATTAATAACCAATTAATTTTATGATGTATTTGTTAATAACATTTTGTAATTATTATTATGCAAAATTAATCTTCTCAGTACCTTTAGTATACATTATTTTTTTCAGATTTTTACACCATCAAGAGGTACTTGCGATTTTCTCTTATTGTTGTCGAACTTATGCGAAGTCAGCGCGCAGCGAGACACCCTCCTTAACGTAGGCCATGATCTCGATCGCCTCGAGCACGAAACCGAACCGAAACCAGCGAAATGTACGAGGGGATAAAAATTCAGAAAATTCAAGGTGGCGCGCCCGATCTTTGGGTGCATTTTGATTGGGGTCGTAATCTCGACATCCTTCTCGCGCGCGTAATCGGAGCGAAGCTGGACGAATCCGGGTCTCGCGACAGCTGGCCTCGCAAGCCGCGGGAGGATGGAGAACGGGTATATTTGATTCGTTCGGTAATGAATTCCGTTTGGAATTTTACAATAATGCCACTGTCGCTATTGATCTTGTCAACCGTTATTAGCGGGCCCGAGGCTCACAGGAGGTTCGGGGTTTGGAGAGACAAATGCCAGTAACGACGGAGGCGGTACGGGGAGGGCAATTGCAAATTGCAGCGCAATTAGGACGCTACCTGTCGCGTCAGTGGTAAGGTATCTTGGGATATAGCCGGTACCCTCCATACACATGCCCGATAGTCTATTCGCGGGCACATAATCGATAGCGGCATAGTACTACGTTCCGTCCGTGTAACGTTTGTGTATGTGTAACAACGCCGGGGACCGTACGGCATGTACAGAAGGGCACGGCATGCCAATGCTAATACCTGGCGGGTCAAAGGTTAAGCGGGTACGTACGTCGCCGCACACGCACGGAATCTAGCTGTTGGTCCACATTCGTTAACACTGCGGTTTCTCTCTACTCAGGCCCGGCCCTAAGTTTAACTTGCTTCATCTATCAGTGTATCGATCCCGCGGGCGGATACGGCACTTAACGAGATCCGCTTATAGAGGTGCCTTATTGCCGGTTACTTGACGGATGCAAGTCCGGAATTAACCACTCGAGCTGGCATCGAGGAGATGAAAAAACTAGCCATTTCATAGTGCAAATCCGGAATTTCGCGACGAAGACTGGTTTCTCGAAATTGAAATGCTTTCTTGAAATTTCTTCCTTTTGATACTTTTTTACCTTTCTTGCATTAGTTTTTGTGTTACTTTATTCTTTAGGACTCCGGTTTCTCTCTACTCTGGCCCAGTTAGGAATTTCGCGACGAAGACTAGATATAAGTTCTTGATTTTTCTTTTTCTGTTACGGTATGACCTTTTTTGGGCTACTTTATTACCTTATATTTAACTTGCTTAATCTATCAGTGTATCGATCCCGCGGGTGGCTACGGCACTTAACGAGATCCACTTATAGAGGCGCCTTATTCCCGGTTACCTGTCGAGCATACGTCCGGACTAAACCACTCAAGCCTCCATCGAAAAGCCGAAAAAACGGGCAATTTCCAAGTGCTAATCCGGAATTTCGCGACGAAGACTAGATATAAGTGTGGTAGATATAAGTTCTTGATTTTTTTTTCTTTTATAGTATGACCTTTTTTTGGGTCACTTTATTACCTTATATTTAGACCTTTATGCCTGTCGCACCCATTTTTCTTGTGTAAATTTGTTGTACTTATGGACTTCTTACACCATAGTTACAATAAAAACGCATATTAATAATCTAATCGTATAACAATCGTAACATAAGAAAGGCGATATTTAAAAAAAAAATAGCGACCAGGCTCCATCGCAATGGAAACTTCACTGATAAAACATGACATAGGAAATACAACATTACTGACTTTTTACCATAAAACATAGTTCCCAGGGGGAACGTTTACATTTTATAGTTACGGCAGTGACGGAAAATCATGGTTACAACTATAATTATATTTTAACCAATTGAATATATACTATCAAATACTATCTATATAGACGTTCCACCTGTGAACTATTGGTATAGTAAAAAATACAATCGTATTTCTCAGTGTTCCTTGCCTAAAATTGATAGGGTAGAGCGGGGCAAAATGGGGCACCGGGGCAAAACGGGGTTTTTGGGCAAAACGTCATTTTCCAATAATTTTTGAATGCCCGAATTCGCCCTATCGGATACATCAGGCTTTTCTGCCCAGTTT
>JAPYZD010002391.1:0-16102 GCA_030522725.1 Ichneumoninae sp. B BG-2022a | reverse complement strand
GGGGGGGGGCGCTGCGGGTAGTAAGGGGGCTAAATCGGGCTCGGTGGGGCGGTGGGCATCACGGTACGACGGTAGTAGAGGGTTTTTTACTATTTGTTGGGAGGCTACGTAGTTGTGTAGCGACCGGCGGTTCTCTTTGTAGCAGGGGGAAGCTGTATTTCGAAGGGGGGCCGCCGAGAAACTAACGGTTTCCGGGGTTGAGGGAGTTCCACCAAGGTCCTCTTCCCGCGAGAATCTCGGGGGCGAGAAGAGGCCGGAGGGGTCGGGACTGTGGTGTGTCGACCGGGAGGGTCGACAGTTGGGTGCAGTATTCCCCTTTCCTCGGGTCCGGGGAACAGAGCGGGGTCCTGGTAGTTTCCGGGCGTTCGATTGTCCGCGGTAATTTGGGGCAATGTTCTCCCTTTCGGAGGTGTTGGATGCTGGCGGGAGAGGGTTGGGGTCCTTTTTTTCCGACGGTCCGACTAGTGGTATTGGAATGTAAGTGCGTCGCGGGGTTTTGTAGTGGGTGGTGGGAGGTGAATTGGTGAATGTTGGAAAATCGGGTGGAACTAGAGGGGGGGGGAGGATTTGGTTCCCTTTCGGGTGATTTCGGAGACTCGGATGGAACTAGAGAAGGGGGAAGAGTTGGTTCACTTTGGGGTGATTTCGGAGACTCGAATGGAACTGGAGAAGGGGGAAGAGTTGGTTCACTTTCGGGTAATTTCGGAGACTCGAATGGAACTAGAGAAGGTGGAGGATTTGAGTCGGGAGGAATCAGAGAGGGTGGATGATTTAATTTCGGTTTGGGTGAGATTTGAGAATGGGGTAGAACTAGAGAAGGGGGAGGATTTAAGCCGGGAGGAATCAGAGAGAGTGGATGATTTAATTTCGGTTTGGGTGAGATTTGAGAATCGGGTAGAACTAGAGAAGGGAAGGATTTAAGTCGGGAGGAATCAGAGAGAGTGGATGATTTAATTTCGGTTTGAGTGAGATTTGAGAGTCGGGTGGATCGGGAGGAAGCGGGAGAGTTGCGGGTACTCGTCGCTTGGCGATAATGCCTCATTTTACGCTTTGCGCTTGCTCTTCGTTTCGGCATCGTGACGGGAGGCCACGAAGTCAAATGAGTGCCCTGCCATGGTGTAGCCGGCCTTTATACCTTCTTGGAAGACGGAGCGCCTAGAGGGGGTAAAAGAGAAAGTTCCGCGCGTCGGTGGTGGGGAGCGCCTGGAGGGGGCAAAAGAGAAAGTTCCGTGCGTCAGCGGGTGGGAGCGCCGTGCGAGACCGAGGCGCACACAGGCCGTGCTCCTCTACCGCACATACTCTGAACTACTCGTGGAGAGAAGTTCTGTAAGGGGTCGCGAGTGAGGGATTCCGCACACGGACGGGCGAGAGAGAGCGCCGTGCGAGACGGATGAGCACAAAGCCGTGCTTCTCCACCGCACACACTCTGATTTTTAGCTGAGAAGCTGCTGGGTACCTGGACTAGCGCGGACCCTGGAGAGAGGCTCCACGTAAGTGCGAGTGAGAGGTTAAGTGTCTCGTAAATAAGATAGACGATGTGATGTGTGAAATAATTGAGGTTTATTGCTGAACAGAGTTCCGTTCCTGCGAAGGAGAGCGGAGCGACTGATACATTTCGGCCTTACGGGCCTCCTTATATACCGTACCCGCACCGATCGCCGAGCCAATTAGACGAGAGTTGGTGTAGGGAGCTAATAAGGCGTGATCGTCCGTCGAAGCCGCGACCACGAGAGCCCGGGATCCGACGGAACGACTAATCGTCTGTGATTGACTCGTCGCCCGATGCGTGTCGGATCACAAGTTTGTGAATGCGGTGTTCGAGGGCCTGGAAAGGGGTTAGCTGGAAAGCAGCGTATAAGAAGGATTTGCAAAAACTAGGGACTTTCCTATGTTGCCGAATCCTCTCACTCAAAAATTTTACCTTCGGAACAAGGGGATGTTTACGAAGAGCAAACGACCTCGTTAGAAAATGAACAGCCAAGTGACGAGCTCTATAAAGTATCGAATCCTCACCCGACAAATCCATCAATATGTTCGTAGGTGTCGAACGGATACATCCCAAAATAAGGCGTAAAGCAGCAAACTGAGACGAATCAAGTTTCCGGAGAAACGATTGTGATTCGTTTTGGACGCAGAAAAAAGCCCAGTCCAATCTCGCTCTAATTAGTCCCCGATATACAGCTAGAAGGGTCGAAGGGTGAGCACCCCACGCCTTATGAGCAAGCGTTTTTAAAATTCTCAAACTTCTGGAAGCATTTGATGTAATATCTCCAATGAGAGCCTTCCAATTTAACTTTGAATCAAATGAGACACCAAGGAACTTAACCACGTGTGACCTTGAAATATATGAGTTATTAATTTTTAACCTGATACAATTAGGCGTAGACCGTTTGCGACTAAACACCATAAACTTAGATTTTCTCTCTGACACACAAAGCCCCAGCCCTAGAAGCCAGGATGACATACATTTGATACCATACTCTAATCGCTGAATACATGAGTCTCAGCACAGAACCTTGAGCAAGGCCTTTAAATAAATCACGATTTGTAATAAAACGACCATCAGCGAAAAGAAAATTCGCATTTCTTTTCGCCATCAAATTAGACACCAGCTTAACAATGCAGGTAGGAATATGCAACTCAGCTAGATTATCAATTAACTTGTCAATACATAGATTATTATAAGCACCTTCAATCTCTAAAAACACAGCAGCAACAACCTCCCGCTTAGCAAACGAATTATAAATATCCGTTGCAAGAATGGAAATATTGTCCATTTGGTGTTGGGGATAGTCAGATTCGTTTCAAGATAATAATCAATCCTGTTTTTAATCAAAAAGGTCTTAGAACCGTCATTTAAGACAATCAAATCAAAACCCTTAAGAGAGTGACAGAGAGAATTACTCGAGAAATTAGTCGAGTTACTACCCCAGTCAAGCGAATGGGCATTTAGATCGCCCCCGATGATTAAAAAATTATTGGCAGAGTCTAATAAGCTCATTAAAAAGGGAATTCCATGACCTCACCTTAGTAGCGAAACGAGGGGCTCTATAGATACTAACAACAAACAAGTTTTTGTTACCCTCTAACAAAATTTCAATAGCAACAGCTTCAATCTCGCGTCTATTCCATATATTCCTTGGAAGCGTATAAACTCGGAATGGGATATTTCTTCGAACGGCTATCGCTACGCCACTACCAATCACAAAGCTCCCCCTATCTCGGCAGATAATTTCAAAATTTGGAATTTTAAAGTGGACATCCTCCTTTAGCCAGGTCTCCGACAGCAATAAAACATCGCAACCCGAAGATAGAACCGGGAGTTCATGAGATTTACCAGCTAAACCACTACAGTTCCACTGCGTAATTTTAAAGTTTTCTAAAGTACGTGGGAAACTCATGGCAAAAGGAAAATACAGTACAGGAGTAAGAAAGATGACAAGCGACACGAGAAAATAAAAAACACAGATCCGAGAGCAAAAAGCGAAAGACTCCCGATACCGTGGGACCTCAAGATTTCATGTCCGTCACCTCCTCAGGTGACTGGAGGGATTTCTCACTTTTCCTGCTATTCTGATTCCTGTTTTCGAGCCCACGAGAACTGGGGCTGAGGTTACAGGCTGGGACACTAAGGTCAACTGGCGGGAAAGATTTATCCAGGTATTCGACCACTGGAATAGGAGGGCGATAATATTTAGACGGCGATGTCTTCGAGGACTTATTATCCCGAACACTAACGATGTCAGATTGTCGGACCGTGAAACTACTGATATTGGAACTACTTGACGTTGACGGAATAGATCTGGCAGACCTCTGGGGGCTCACCGAAGACTTGGAGCTCGGAAGTTCACAAATGGTCGAGCTACTTTCACCCTCTTTCGAAATCAACCCTTCTCTCGAGGAGGCAGTCGCAACTTTCACAAGTTCCTCCGCTAGAAGCTTCGGAATCTTTCGCCTAGTCGACAGTAATCGCTTCGGGTTGTGCTTGGACACCTTAGTCAAGGTAGATCGACCATACGAGGAACTGGTAGAGGGGTCCAGAGCCGGGAACTAGTTCTCCCATGCTTGAGACCACTCCTCTTGAGACAGGAACCGCAAAATCCTCTGAGGATCTCCTCCTTGGCCCGGTGAAGATGAAGATGTTACAGGGGAGGATTTGAAAGCCTGCAGCCAATGGTCCGCCCTAGAAATGTTTACAAGGTTATTCACTCGTACAATCTCCTCAGCATTATGTCTATTTGTATTTAGATGGGCCATAATTCTAGAAACGATTTTTTGCCGAATAAAAGTCGGACACTTCGGGTCGTCAGCTGAGTGAGATCCATCACAGTTGGCACACGAAAAGCTCCGACACTCGCAAACATCGGATGCGTGACCACCTCCACACAAAACACACCTAATTTAACCTCTGCAGTGCTTCTCACCATGGCCAAAAAGTTGACAGCGACTGCATTTTTGGATCTTGGGCACGAAGACTTCCACCCTGACTCGAGTTTTAAAAATCACAACCTTCTCCGGGATTTCATTCCCCTCAAACCAAATCTTTATCGAGTTGGTCGTAACAAGTTTCCTAGCGGACTTCTCCGACTTATCAAACCTCATTATGCGCTCAATCTTAGCAACTCTCATCGGATCACTAAGCCACTCAAGACCCGTTAAAATATCCTCAACAGACAAAAAGGGGTCGACGTCTCGAGCAACTGCGATTCTAGTCACCCTACTCTCCGGAATGTAAACCTTCCAGTCTGGAGCAACAAGAGATCCTGTGTTTCAACCAATTTGTTGGCATCTTGGTATGAACCAAGCGTAACTTCAATTAAGTTTCTACCTTTTCTTTTGATTTCACAGACTCCGGAGCTTGTGTTCACGGCCAGCAATTTCTTTCCAACGACCATTGGATGGAGGTTTCCAATTGCCCTGGTTTTCCCAGAATTATTTCCGTAACGAGGCTTCTGACTACTGACTTCATTCTTTTTTCCAGTATCATCATTTAAATCCAGGCAAGAGATTAAGACTACAAACGGAGCAGAGCTCTTGGCGTTGTATCTATTTTTACGTTCAGGGAAGATTTTGTAGGAGCATTTCCTCCTTTTGCACGCGTCAATCCTCTCTACATTTTCCACTAGGGAAGGACCAAGAGCAACCGTAGACTGTTTCTCCTCAGACTTGTTATCCGACTCTTTCCTCTTACTAGCTTTAGCCTTAGCCTTATCCTTAGTCTTAGTCTCAGGAGCCTCAACGGAAGGACCCTGAGATCCAACAAACACTTCTCTAATTTGTTCATCATCTAACTCAATCATATTATCTCCCAAAGGGCTCTCATCCTCACTATCGGAAGAGTAGGCCCGGGGCTTATTTTTAGTCTTCTATAACTTATAAACGTTAAAATCAGGAGGGTCCTTTACAGGAGACCTAGAGTCCCCCATGTCGTCCTTGCTTAATACTATACTAACTTAATCTCAAAAACTAATAATGAGCGAGGTAACCAGCGCAGAGAGAGGAAACTCGTAAATGAAAAGAAAAGAAAAAAGAAAAAGACAATTTAAATCACTAAGAAAAGGAAAAAAGAAAAAAACAACAAAATACAACCTTCCAACAGCGTAGTTAAACAAAAAAAAAAGATTCGCCCAGATCAGCGAGCCTCTCCCTTTCAAACAGCCCACGTGGATGGATGGAAAAGTCCAGAAGCCGTCGGTATTCTTCTTGTTTTATGAATCTCGATAGTTGATTTTTGGGCGAGGATTCCAAATAGGGTGAAAAATATAAATCAAACCCAAAAACTGAGAAATGTGGCTTTTCAACAAGCACAGTACTATAAGGACTATATTAAGGATCAGAAAGAAAATTCTGGATCCCTATATACGGTAACTGATACGATCTGTATTCCTCGCTGTCTTCCAAGCGAATCCTCGCTCCCGACTCCGGGCTCTCTCTTGGCCTGCACGCAGTCGCTAGCCACTCTACGGGGGAAAGAGGGAGATGAGGCGCGGTGCTCTCTCACGCACTGGGCTTGGTACGGGCATGCGTACCCCTCCAGCGGCTATCGGAGTCTTAGCGACCGTGGCTGCCGACATGCACCGTCTCGCATACTGGCCGAGCATCCCTACCACGGGTGCGACTGTTCCTTCAGTCTCGCTATCCACAACGTACTCTTCTTCGGACGGGCTTGGGACGACGACGACAACCGCTGCTCTCCTTCCACGCCGGGATAACTCTAGCGATGCCCACAGCTGACAACTACACGATCCGAGGACATTACTGACCATTAAGTGTCGCTTAATTCTTATCGTTTAATACGTAATGATAGACTCAGGAAGAAGGGGGCGGTGTCGCTCTTTACTTTCACTCTTCGCTACACTCTTAGGTTTCGATCATCACATCCTCGTCGGGAGCTTATGCGGACAAGCCTGAGTACCTGATCTGCGCGGCTCGTTGCCCAACGGGGGCAACGAGCCCCTCTTAGGAAAAATAAAAAATATCGCAAATTGGCACACAGGACAATGTCTACCTCGCGTAACTAATTTGACGCGGGTGACCTATATTCGAATTCATCGTTTATCAGCTAGATGTGCCGAGCATCGAAGCTCGGCGTCTCCCGTTGGTTCAGCGGTACCTGTTGTCCTCGTCGGCTGCATCCATCAGGCTGTGACTCACGGAAACTCCTGCGCCCAAGGCAGTGCAGCAAACAGATAGAAAGCCAAGACGTGCAAGCGTGCAGGCGGGTGAAAGGGGTCCGGTCATGCCGTCGACAGTCCGTGGGGGTGGTCAGCTCAGCTCCCGATGGTCCCGAGAAACAATAAAAATAAATTCCTGGGGAAATAATATTCTCCTTCTACAATAGTTTTTGCCCTGGAGATCGCCTGGGACTCTCAGCGGCGAGATCGGGCCGTATGCTTGCCAAAACTCGTAGTTTACGAAGATCTGGGACGCGACCAAAAAATACCGCGTCACAGTCGGCTGAGTTGATAAGTTAGCTCTTGGCACAATCGAGTAATTTCTGTAATCTTTTAATAATTCGAATTTTCTGATCAAGCTCTTTTTCTTTTTCCTTTAAGTCATATTGCCTGAGTACAGTTTTAATATGAAAAAATAATAAAGAAAATTTAATCGTCACGCTGGACGTGACAGTGTCAAGAATATGTCGTTCAACGTATGCGTCGAAACTCGACGAATTACTAACGTTGCAGACCGTTATGTGGAAACTGGCGAAACGCTCGAGCGGCTCCGCGGAGTGCTCGAGCAGTGGCGCGGCCAAACTTTGAACGCGATTTTCTCAAAACAGGATTTTCAAGATCAGTGTCCGTGATGTCTCATAAATGGCTGGGTGCATTTTCATGAAAATTAGCACCGATATACCTTAACAGATTCTTTAGTCCTTGACGGTGGCATATTTAAACAAATAATAAAAAATCATGTTTCAAAATCATTCAGTGTTGAAAAATTGGAAAAAATCGACTCTTTCCCTCGTCAAGGATCGCGTTATACATAATTTGTTAAGAAACAATTACAATTTGTTATTTCTCATGAAATGACAAGTTGAAATCGGGGACACCGCACAGGAACGTACAAAAATGGTTTAAGTCCACCGATAAAAAGAAAATACATAACAACAATAAAATTGAATGAAAAATATTATTTAATATAATAATTTCTTCCCACCCTAAAAAATTTAATCTATAAGACGTAAATTTCCTGAGAAAACAAATACTACATCTGACCAGCACTAACATTTTATTTCAATTCGTTGCGGCAAGAAAGTTACACGATTGCTACCTTGAGATTTGCACTATGGTTACGCGAGATCTTCGATGATTTTGCTATTCCATCTTACGGAAACTATTATTTGTACCGCGCATACATTTATAATGTCTTTACGCCAATGAACCTATGATTGCCAGATACGACATGGATGTGCGAACGACCTGCAGTAAAAGTAATAATTCTTGATAATGAAGTTGCCGTATAGTGCTGATTGTAAAACTACCGAAATCGAAAATAACTTCTTCATATGCGCTGAAGTTGCCCATGGACATAGTGATCAATTTTCTAGCTTTCTTTTCCCAGTGTATTATACTTCTCATTAGGATGACTTGTAGCAGCACTCTCGTTCTCATTGAGCACAGGTACCCCTTTGACCTGGTTCTGCAATTTACGAATAAAACTTTTCAATGGTAAATTATAATTTTTTTTTTGCAAAGACTCACATAGCCGTGAAAACTTCAAAACTTTCATCTGTGAGTTTTTGGTAAAATAAGGTCTCGAAGAAGAGATGTAATAGTTGTGATCCGACAAACAAAGCTTGTCGCATCGCTTCATCTAAAGAACCTGGAATAGCTGCAGTCATCACCTATCAATCGTGTAAAATGTTGATTAGAAAACCTGCTAATACTGTTTCTGGCTCTAATTAGTTTGCAAAGACCTGAAGTCCTGTGAAACTGATGGCTAGCATGTTGGCAACCATTATTGATAAGAACGACCATTGGTACACAGATGCGACATTGTCGCTATATCTGTTATAATAATTTAATATCATAAATAGAAGCCTTCAGATACTTATCAGGCGGTTTATTCGATTATTGACCTACAAATTTGAGAGATAAAAACATGCTATATAATTACTCGATGGCTGCCTTGCGTTTTTTTATACAATCAGCCACCGTCCAAAATGGCTCATCATCTATAAGATGAGGGTGAAGATCAATTTGTTGATTTTCACCGTGTATTAAATGTTCCAATCGATAACTATCAACACAAAAAGTGTTTCGATATTTGAATGGTAGAATTTTAATGGTAAATATTTTTTTCCTATTCTTATAGATCGGCGAGCTTTATTACCTGACTGCCGCGAAAATACCGCAACCGTGCTGGATGAACATAACGAACAGACTGTCCACGGCAATGAGTATCGTGAGTATGATGAAAATACCGAAGCTTACCAAAGAATGAATAAACACGTAGTATTCAAGTCAAGAATGTAATGCTGTCCCTCGAGAAGCGCGGGACCAACAGGGATTTGGAAATGATTTGACTGATTATTTGATTCAGGAGTTGACAGACAAGGGATAGGAAAGTGAAGGAGTTGAATTCAGAAAGAAGTCCCACTCGATGGATTTTACAATATTTCATACAAATCAACTATTGACGTAATGGGCGATAGGCGCGTATGCTCAATCTCGCATTTAACTTAAAGATTAAATGCTTGGACGCTGATGACCAGCGGAGAAATGGTTTTATTTTGTTCAGTAAAATTATTCATGTCGTTCTTGAGCACAGATACGTCATGAGGCTTTATACCCAATTTAATACATGGCTTAAATTTAACCCTACTAAATTTAAGATTTTTAAATGCGTAGATGCTAATGACTAGCGGAAGGCCCGCAAGAATAGTTCCGGCCGAGGGTCATCGTCAAAGATCTAGCTTATTTTACCTGGATCAAATCATCCATTTGACCGAGCGTCTGTGAATCTATGAACTTACATATCCGTTAGGATCACGTAGTGTTTAATCCCGGAATCGTAACGGATACGCATGATCACAGTTCGGTCGAGGGTCAGAGTCAAAGGTCTATCTTATTTATCCTCGCGCTATTATCCAACATCCAGGTACAATTCCGGACTCTCACACGGAACGACGGGTCTACCGAGTTGTCTACAGTGCTGGACTTTCGACCTTAAGCTACTAAGACGGAGCAGAGCTTCGGCGCGAGGATAGAGACCTTATTCAAAAATGCCCACGGTATAACTGACGTGAGATCGGGAAAAAGTTAGGTGCAGTGTGAACACAGAAATGAGTAAGGAACGGTAAGAGAGTAGGATAGTACAATTAGAGTAGGTGAATATAACGGATAGAACCGGATAGAGGAGAAAAGTAGGGATGAAGGGTGAAAGAAGAGAGCAAGAGAGAGATTCGGAATGGAGAAAGCGAGGGCGAGAGGAAGAGAAGAAAAGAGACGTAGAGATAGGTAGAAGAAAGTGAGGCAGGTGGCAGTAGCGATAGGGAGCTGGAATTAATGAGGCCGCGGCGAAGGCCTGCAGTAAACAGAATAGTAAGAAGACAAAAGAAGTGTCATTGGGATTAGAGTAAGCCTAGGGAGGCACCTATTAGATCAGCGCGCGAACCTCGGGCGCGGAGCAAGGTGGCGGGGGGTGAACTGAGTAAATAGGCAGAAAAGGTAGGACAATAAGTGCGTAGATGTTAATGAGGGAAAGAAGTGCAAGCATAGGATGTATGGTAGAAAGTAACAAGATATAGAATAGAATAGAAGAAGAAGTAGAAGATAAGGGAATAAACTATAAGCCAGAATATTCCCGTAAAGCAAACTAGTGGTGAGATCGCCGGAATAAAAAACGGACGGGATGCCGGGGGTAGAGAAGCTAATAAAAGAATTGAGAGCAGAGCTGAGAAGAATAAATCACATCTTTATAATATAATTAAGGAAGGAGTCTCGTTGCATGGAAGTCAAATGACCGTTGGGTCACCAACGAGTTAAAACGAAAATTTGTAAAAGATTCCATTACGAAAAAATTAATTTTGTTAATTATGTCTTGCGATGAACATAGAAAGATATGAGAATAATATTATATTGTATTCAATAAAACACGTATTGTTGCTGATTTGATACTGTCTCAATCAGCTGGCACTAGGTGTATATGTGACTCACGATATACGAGTGTAGATGATGCATACATTTGGTAACGTCGCATTTTTCAATCGGGTGACGTCTTTCTGTTTTGATGTTTATAGCCTGAAATAAGCCGGCCGGCATCGCGATGCAGCGGCATAATATTCGCGCTGAAGACGGTTTTAGTACAGGACAATTCATTTCCGAAAACAGAAAAACGTGGCGAGATAATATTTTGGCCTCGAGGAAAAGGGAGTTAAATGATGAAGAAGAGGTTACGGCTCAAAAATTCATTCACGAAGGTCGCCGTGTCGTTGAGTTAGAAAGGCTCGTAGAAGAGTTATGGTGCAAGAAATGTAATCTACCGCTATCTCTTCGGCCTGTCGAAAGCGAAAAAGTAATCGGTCTTGCAACGCAATTGCATGTGCTCTGTTCAGATTGTAACACCATAATTCAAGTTTGCACAGGCAAAAGTAAACTGGACGACACTTGTCACATGCGGTGCGACATGAATGTCAAACTTGCGCTACGTGTGTATTATATTTAATTAAAATGATACTCTAATAACATTGTAAATATACTATTTAATAAAAAATGTTCATGTTCATTAAGCATATTATTTATCGATATCGATTTACTTCTCGCTTAGGTATGATCGATGCTAGACTTGGCGAAATGCAGTTGAAAACGCTACTCTCCGCACTGAATATTCATGTTGTGAGCAAGGCACTGATGAAGAGATGCGAAAGAGTTGTGGGCAATACAATTGAAGAAATGGCCAAAGACAGTTGTCGAATGAGTGTATGTTTGGAATGAGACTTGGCAATAGCGGCACAGATGAGAAACTTTGCCTACTGTGTCAAACCAGCTTACATATCCTTGCGAACGAGCTGCGTCAAGTTCAAATATGGCTATGAGGTATATTAGTTTTGATATTCGACTTTGCTCATGACTTTAACGTGCCTTCTGTTCTGAACGCTTATTTCTGTCAGAGCTATTTTTTGTTATACAAAATTAATTAATGTAATTAATGATTATATATATCAATATTAAATGTTATCTTTCACAGGGCATCATGGCAGAAATTGAATGGAATACACCCTTTGAGGTCGGACAGCCATTACCAATAAATCATGCAAATTCAATATGCAATATCACATACATAAATGATGACTTTATGTGAATTACTAGGATCTATACTTGTCTCTAATCTACAGTGACTTGCAATTTTTTATATTGTTTTTTCGGGAATTTCAGCAATACTCGAGAAGACTTGAATAATTCGCGGCCCAATGAGGTAGCTCTAAAGTGATTTTTGACGCGGCGTGGCAAAAGCGTGGAACAGGTCACCCATACAACAGTCTTACAGGTATCCATGCAATCATCATATAACCTCCATCTTAATTAATTTGATTTTTGGATATAATATGACATCATTATTATTGACCTTAGGTGACGCATTGTTAATAGGGTACTATAGGGGTAAAGTACTGGGGTATGCAACTCGAACAAAAAAATATGTAAGGTGCGATCGAGGCCACCCACAAACTGATCGCGACTGCAGACTGAACTTCGACCGGAGTGCAAAGGCCATGGTACCCGACATGGCTGTTGAACTAATCACCAAAAACGAGATGCTCGAGGAAGAAAATGTCACGATTTTCGTATTGATTGGTGATGATGACGCTTCATCGATTGCTGCGGTACGTTGCGAGGCATCACATAAAATAGAGAAGTGGTCTAATGTTAACCACGCGAAGAAAAGTCTCAACAGTGCCTTATACGCCGAAATCGATAATTGATTATTTCGCACGGTCATTTACGTCTGTTTTAAAACAAAATAAAGACAGTGAGTTGGCCGTAAAGGCCGCGCTTGCAAATGTGGTTAATCATGCTTTCGGGGACCATAACAATTGCGGCAATTGGTGTCGCTCTCACATCGATGGAAACAACTACGTTAACGAGGGTCTTCCTAATGGGAAGCCTTTGACAGATCCCGAACTTCGAGCTAATTTGACAAACTTGTTTCTCAAATATGCGAATAACGCTGGTAAACTTGAACCGTGCGGTTCTTCACAAGCGAACGAGAGCTTCAACAATATTGTATGCAGTAAATAAAGCAAAAGTCGATTTTACGGAGGTTCAAAGTCATTCGCCTATCGAGTTGCGGCAGCAATCTGTCAAAAAAACCTGGGTACAGTGTATGTCGTTCACGTACACGAAAAACTTTGCCTTTCTCCTGGAAAAGAAACAGGGAAATTCCGCGAAAACGAAACACAGAGTGAGAGCGACAAAAGCCAAGACTGCACGAACAATACAGTGTAAAAAAAAGGAGGCTGTTTGTCGCCAAAAAGAGGTCTGGAAAAAATGCTTCTTCACAAAGGCGGGAGGGTATTACCTACGAGTGTGGTCTCGATGGCGTATGAGAACTTCTGTGAACTGAACCAAGTATAAGTAAGTTCTGACATCAGCAAGTTCACTTCAATGTATATTATGTAAAAATTTTAACTCTTTTGCAGATGAAAACATCGACCTAACCGATAGCAAGATCGTTTTATTCGATCTCGAAAGGGGTGGTCTGGCACTGACCGCTGAAATATGCCAAGTAACCGATGCAGTTATTGTGATTTAAAAAAGAATCACTTTTCATGACAGCAGATGGAAACTGGGCTGACCGCAGTGACAACTACAGTTCCGGATATATACTGCATAACTGCATATCTACACGACAATTTTAGGAAATTTTCTGGTTTTTATGATTTTCGACTTCCGGCATATTCGAGTATAACTACTTGGTGTCGCGGCTAAACATTATTTTTAAGTACGTGGCGTCGCGACTTTGCGTCTTCTATATTTGGTAACGATTTCTAACCGACAATATTGTTACTTCATATAAATAACAATATTGACGAAGGTTCGTGCAGATCGGTCTATATTCGGCGATTGTTTGTTGAAACGATATTTAACAATATTAGATTAAGCATCCTCAAACATCTTAGGGTACCATTTTTGTATTATATGGTATGCTGTACTCGGAGATAAAGCAGTTATCAGTTGTATGCTGCACGACATCGTAGGGTGCGACGTGAACGTGCCGGTAGGGTCATACTTACTACCGATGTGTGCGCGTACACGTGAGTACTTATAACAATGACGGAAAACCATTTCAGCTCTATAGAAACGTATAAAGGTGGGGCCGAAACGCTGCCGCATCTCTTAATAAATGAAAACACACGCGAACGCAAATGAAACGACCATTTTCAATAAGGAAAATGGACGTAGTCGTATCATAAATATAACGCCTTGTAATTATTGATATTCCCGAAAGGTTTTGGGTGAAAAGAGGTGAAAGAAATGAGTGCAGCTCAAACAACGACCCATGGAGTGAAAAAGTTCCGGCAGCCGGACGTCAATATACTTGTCTCTGGACTCTGCCGGGCCTCGTAATATGGAGTGAGTTTCAACATGAGGTTGTCGAGGTAACGGCGCACTTAGTCGTGGTCGATACGTGGCTCTCGTATCGGAAGGGTTTCTGGTTCGCGCGATATTATTGGGTACGTCTGCGGGTATATGGCGTTTCACGTCCTGACAAGCAATTTAGATATCCATTTCTATTGAACCGTTATTTAAACGTCCATTCTTAAACAGATCGCGGAAGGTAATTATAGGAGGCACGACGAATCATTTCTGCGTCGACGATTTCAGTTGGAAGATGTGCCGACAGTTAACAGCATTCTTTCACGGTCCACGTTACCGAATCAATAAATTACTTCTTAGTTTAAACGGACAATGGTCGTATCAAGAAAAATCCTAGAGAAATTTTTTAATCACTGTGACGTTTTCTTTGTGTTTTACCGGTCTTATTGGCCAGGTATTTGCTTGAAAGAACATAGAAGAATAATACATTCACAAAAACAGAGTGTTTGCTTGAGAAGTAAACTGATTTTAATGCAGATTCAAAACATCGCCATTCATCACAACGATTGGTTGAATGCACTTCCGACGGTCGGCCCCTTACTAGTGCATGTTGTGTGTATCATAAAAATTTGCAATTCCCTTTACTTCGCTGATAAGGTGCGTTGTCGTGAGTAAAACAGAATAATACTTGGCCACATAATTAATCTGAATGGTTAGATATGCCAATTACTGGAACACATATATGACGATTGGCATGCACCGATGGGGCCAGAAGAAAAATTGTTGGCGCTATTTGCTGATGATGGGCGACTGTATACTCTAATGTACACATATGAAATTTAAAGATTACCCGAGATCAATCAAATAATTGGTGAATTATCGATAATTTAGCTTCCTCATCGACGTCGGCTCATTTCTACAAAAATCAACAAAATCAAAAATTTTGTCTCAATTTTGTATTAGTGTTCAAAATTGTCCAAAACGTCGAAATACCTCATTTAGAAAATATGTCCGGATGCGTCTGCGTTGCTCCTGCGCGTGGATGAGTCAGATCAGTCAAATATCAAAACGCCTTAAGTGATCAAGCAAGAATTTAGCATAGAACGTGTGGTCAATACTCAATCCTTATATGTTTTATTTCTATTTCTTATTGTTTTTTCTATGGGACTTCTATTTTTTAACGATATCAGTGCGCGCGCCAGCTCTTACAATTTTTACCTATCGGTCTAAAAAGTTGTACACGAGTCGGTTACGATCTTCTAATGATCCAGATTAAATTTAATGAGAATCGATCGAACTGTTCAGGATGCTGACCGCATTAGTCAGTGTGCGAGTGACAAACGGAGACAAAGCAAGCGGCTAGACAGAGATAGCGTCTTTTCTTTATTGAATTTATCTCAGAAACAAAACGGTGAATCTTCTTTAAAAAAAGTACTTAAACAAAATACTTATCAATGTATTTTAAGTATAAAATAGTGCATTTCGATGAGAGTGCGAAAATTGTTTTTTCTGACAAGTGTGAGATTGCAGCACGGGCCGAAGGCGAGTGTTACAATCACACGAGTTCAGAAAACGTATTTTGCATGAGCATCGAACAAAAGTTTATTTCAGTAGGTGTGAAAACGGGGTTTTTTGCGAAATGTGCGCGGAAACCGCCATATTCCCACCGAGTGAAATAAAGTATTTTGTATTTTAAATATATATGAGGCATTCTATCCGGTTTCGAACGGTCAAAAAGTTATCCACTCCCAAAAAAATTTAAATTTTGTCAAATCATGTAATTATATAAAAAGGATTTATGTACATTTTTTCAGAATTTCTGAATCGCATTGTTTTGAGTTTTTCGAAATTTCAAATTTTTCTAAAGATCGTTATGTCTTGAAAGGATTCAATTACACAGAAAAATGTTTCAGACAAAAAAGTTGCAGTTTTAGATGAACTTTGAAAAAACATTATTTTTTGATTTTTTCGACTTGAAAAAATTACCATTCATATCAAAAATATTCAAAAATAATTTTTTTCGGCCGGTATGTCACTTTCAATTTATCTCAAAAAATTCCAGA
>JAPYZD010002390.1:0-16103 GCA_030522725.1 Ichneumoninae sp. B BG-2022a | reverse complement strand
AGCCTCCATAGGACGATAGCGGCTTTCCTACAGATTAATAATCTTTTTGAAATTTTTGTTTGAGATCAAAATTGAGCCCGGAAAAGTGGACACCGATTACGACTCTTTTTTTTACAACATTTTTGATAATTAATAACAATAATAAAAAACTAAAAAATCACCGCAACAAAAATTATTTTGTATTCTTCATCGCTGCTTTAATTTATTTAAAAAAAACCCAGACCGATTAGGATATCTTAAACATGAAAAAAAAATCGCGAAAATCAGTGATTTTTCGGGCGGTCACACTGAGACGATCCCGTAAGCCATGCCGTTAGCGCTGTCTATGTTGGCTGAGCGTAAAGAATCTTACCAAATCTTACCAAGAATATCAATATCCTTTGAGCGATATTCCATTATTCCGATAATTTTTTAATAAGCTGCAGAGTGCTCTTTCGCGAGGGTCAATCATGCCAGCGAAGCGCCAACTTACCCATTATAACTACGCATCATTAACAGACCGGTCAGTCTTCAGTCAACCCCGAACGGGTCGTGTACTTAAGAAACTAATATGATTTTAACGACAATTACGTCCAGCAAAATTATAGTTGCCTGCAAGATATAATTGTTTTTCTTAATGTTCATGCGTTAAACAAAAAATCGTGAATATCATGAATATAACAGTGTTTTCGACAGTGTTTTTGGCGGTCATAATGGATTCGTGTCTAACAGCGATTATTGTACAGACGCCGAAAGCACAAGAGCTCACTCTTCTCGACGAAGCTGGAGTAAGATTTTTTTTATTCTTAAGGTGATGCGTCACTCGGCTTTCGCTAAAAATATCTATTCAGTCAGTTGGATTTTATGTGATATTAAGTTTTTTTATGACTACAAATGCTCTAATTCGAGCAAACATTGTGGTGTCGAGCTGAAATGTGTATGGTGAATGTATTGACATTGCACAATTGTTGCTACTATATTTGGGAAAACCGGATCAAACCATTAAAATTTTTTCAAACGTTTGATTTATTTGAAGAATTTGTCTTTGACATCGGACACGACTTTGTGCATCAAATATCACACTGGGAGTAAGATTAGTTGAAAATTATTGAGCCGAGGACGGATCACTTCACCTGATCGACATATTTGTATGTACACATGGCCCGAAGAAATGGAAATTACTCGATGATTTTCAGATCAACATCTTGACGACATGCTACGGGGATCCGCAGATCCGGGGATGTTACCCCGAATCTGTTCCACTCCTCGATCGCTATAGACAATACACTCATATTTTTACGTTGACGTAATGAATTGCCTTCCTATATTTATTTGATTTCTTAATACATTTGTACAAGTTTATAACATAATAAGCACGCCATAATTATTAAAAATTAGTTAATGGGTATGTAGGCGGGAAGAGGACCAATAGGGGGCCTCTTTGGTCTTTCATCTATGATACAATCAGATTCTTGCTCATCATCATCGATAGTTTCGCCGGAACTGCTGATGGTCTTGATAGCTTCGTCGCTACAAGAGCTAACTGATTTGGAAAAGCCGAGACTCCTTTTCATACATTGCATTTGCTTGAGAATACCTTCGCGCATCTCCGACAATTGTTTAACGGACGGGCTAGCCTTGTCGTAATAACGTTTTCGACTATCCTCGCACGATCCAATGACCTCCAATGATTGATGATTCAGAATCGGTTTGCTCGATGAACTTGCTCGAATGACTTCCACAGTCCTGCTTTTCGGCGCTGATCTTGACGATTCTAGTCTATGGGGATATGGGCAATACTTACCTTTGGCACACTTTCCCGATTTCTCGAATTCTGAACAGACGTACGCGTGGCGCTGTTTACACTGGATAAAAAAAAACACATTTTTCAGTTTACGAATAAACTTATAATTATAGTTATAAATATTCAAAAATTATACTATTGTTAAACGTTTATAATTTATATCAAGGGGCTTGTCCCCGTTAAACAAATCTAAATAAATAAATAAATAAACTAAACTGCTTCAATATTGTATTTTTATGGGTATGTATGTGAAAGTTCTGTGCAGATTCGCATTATTCACGATCCTGCCAGGTTTTTGTTTAACAGTATATTGCCATACATACTGTTTTGTTTTACTTACCTTATTCCCGTCCGCGCAGTAGCCACGAAGGAACTGTGCACACAGAGGCGTGTTCGCCGACACTTTGACGTGAAGATATGGACAAGCGTCGCGAATGCAGCATCCCTCCAGAAAGTACTTGCAGGTCGGCATTTTTTCCGGTCCAATATCATGCGACATCGGGCACGAGTCGAGAAAACATTTGCCCTGCAGAAAACTGAACAACGACAATTTAGTAACACCTTTCTGTCGATTGAAAAATTAATTTTAGTTACACGATCATGCAATTAATTTCGTGTTATCAACTTACTTTTTACAATGTGCAACTTGTTTCTTATCGTGAAGTTTCGGACACGTTCCCTTGGCGTGACTTGCGCAGTAGCCGAAACGTCGGTAGATCAGACAAGGTATGTAATTCTTGCGAAGCTTGTCACGGAGTATTTGCATGCTCCTCTGCTTCGCCTTGTAGCTAAAAATATGCACATTGATAGAACATAAGTAACCGCAATGACAAAACCATGAATAGTTAAGACGATGCCAACGTTCTCCTAGGACAAAACACTTTTAAATTTTCATAGATTCCCATTATTTGTGATTCCAGATTATGGCTGTTAGAACATAAATGGCCTCGCACTGTTGTTACGCATATGGCATATGTGGAAACCTAAAAATCTCAGGGATTTGCCACTAACCTGGAATAATCAGAGAATTTTATAGTTCATTGGATTTTTTTTTAGAATTTACTTGACCGTCCTTTTACAATAAGTAATTCATTGCTGACAATTCAATTATCCAAAAATTTCGAATTAATGTGGTCCCCCTTAAAAACTGAACGTATGCGTTTTTTTCGCAAAAAAATGCTTGTGCCATCGAAAAATCATTCAAGAAACATCCCTCAAACGAATCCGACCGTTCGTGCAAGTATGTTAAAAAAAGAAATTGCCACTTTACGATTATTCTATTTTATTGATAATGTTATTCTGTTACGGTTGTTTAAATTTTGAGTTTATGATGCGTTTCATAAAAATTTATTCTTGTTTTCTTACATCTTGAAGATTTCTTCACCATACGAGTTATATTTTCTCACTGAGAATTTCCAGACTTTTGTTATTCATAATAAATGTTTAATGAGATCTCTATGTATGGAAAATCAGAAAAATACAGGGAATTGTGAAGTCAGCAATGCGTTACGACTTCGAATTATGATCCGTTAAATCGGCTATAGAAAAAAAAAACAGTGCACGCGAAACTGCAAGTTCCTGCGCTTACCGACAATTACTTTTGTTTGCAATTTAAGCTCAAGTTTGAAGTGGACAAAGTATGTGTTTTCATGTCATTCAGAGTAGGAACATTTGTTTTTCGACCGGCAATACCACGAATACATAAACAATGTAAGCTTGTAATTGTAGGTAACTGTTTTATCCTGTGACTGGTGTAGCTTCACCTTAAGTACGAAACAGAATATACTATCCTTTTTGTACCTTATGACATTTTTATGGCTCGAATGGACGATGGAATTTGGCACTTTCTTTACGACGGTGTTCCGATTAACGATGTTTCGCGAGATCATGTATCTCGTTAGATTCGTTCCCTCTTTGCTGGTCCGCAATCGGTGCAGTTTCTTTCCGTTCTTCGCCATCACGAATGTGTCGGCTTTACCATTCGAGAGGCAATTTTTTTCTGCAAAAATAACGTTTTATTTCATCATAAAATGCTTTGGAGTTTCCATTCAGGCGGTTTGATGGCTTACTTTTGTGCACGGTACTGCCTGTAGCACTGCGAACTAGCTGAGTCCTGGAAGATTGATACATAACACCGCCAATTGCAACTAAACCCTTATTAACGTTCCTGAAACGAGATTCCTTTCCATCATAGGTATTGTTCACTGAACAATGCATTTTCGTTGAGGTGAAATAAAATACCATTGATCGGTATTTGGTAATAAAATCGATCGGTAATTAAAAACGGTAATGATTTTTTTTCTGTTAAATTGAACGTTTTTTGGGCAAGCACAAATTATTTTCTTATCCATCTGTTGGTTCCGCAGATACTAATAATTTGCTCTTTTCCCGAAAAGTTCCAACAGCCTCAAAAAAGCTGTATTACAGTTTTAACTGTAATACCGTTTTTCCGGGCCCGAAAGGATCGAGAAAGGGTTGTCACATCGTCATAACGGATCTGTCGAATAATTTTTTTCATAGCGAAATATGTTTGAATGGCAAATATTTGATTCGAAGATAATTGGGCGATGCAATCTGGTATAATCAGAAATTCATATTGATAAATTGCTTTCACGAGGTTTAACTAGGACTACGCTTCGACCGTACGCCGAATCTCGGATTCATTAATCGATTTTCTATTAATGGAATCGAGAGGTCTCCCGATTTTCTCATTTTCACTCATGCCAAATAGATCAATAAATCTTTGATTGAGTGGACGGTGAAAGCGCAATCAAAGAAGATTTTATAAACATTACTTCTTTCAAATACAATTTGAACCCATAAAAGCTCGTAATTTTTTTTTTTTTTTGTGAACATTTTTTTTCTTTGCGAACCGCCGATCTAACGAGTCTACATCACTCAATTCCCCTTAAGGCGATGTGAAACATACTTCTGCTTAGCCTCCCCGCGCTCGGTAACGAATCAGTTTCCCTACTTTTTCCGACACTGTCGATGTTTTGAAATAAAAAACAAATTAGATTTTCGTAACTAATCGATAGACGGAGGAAAACCTAATTTGATCTTTTTAACTCCCGACTACCCGCTAGGGCAAAATCTGGGAGTTATTCGTTTCACCCATGATCTTTGCTGTGTCGTTTTTGTCGAAATGGCTCAATTCCAATATTTTTATGGCCCCAGAGAAAGTGAGGAAGGGAATTTGTTACCGCGAGATTAAAACGACCGTAAACGATTTTCTTAGTAACTCACCGGATTCTCGCGTCCGGAAATCCATTTTTCTTTCGCTTACTGCGCTCCTTGACAGTTCTATCAATTTTGTACGCATCGAGCTTATATTTGTTATTTCTGTTTGCGACAAGTTTCGACAAGCTGACAGGGCTCTTGCGCGCTTGGACGCCTTGCAATGATTTTCGCTTGACGCACGACGTCGGTTTATTGTTCGAACCGATTCTTACGAGTTTTCTTCGCGATATCGCTAACAGACGAGGTGTCAATGGCTTGCTCAAAGCTTTATTGCAGTTAATGTTTTCAATTTTTTTACTCGGTATCGACGACCCAGCTTTGTCACAATCCGTTTCTATGGGTTTTGAACTTTTCGCTTTGATATCGTCGAGCACGATGGTGGATAGTTTTTTCATCAATTTTGGATTTACGTGAATCGACCTTTGAACTGGTTCGGGATTGACGGGTGTCTCTTCGACGCGTACTCTACTGTCGTTACTAATCTCTGCTCCGTTGGACTCAGTTTTAGTCACCATTTCCTTCATCATCTTAGGATTCAGGTGAATCTTCCGATTTTTGTGGATCCTCGGATTAATGTGTATAACTAAACTTTTGCTCGTTCGAAAATTTGGATTAACATGAACTTTTGGAACTTTCAAAGCATTTCTTTCGTGTGTCTGGTCCATCTGTTTTTGCACCAACGATTCTGCGTCGGCTTGTTGCAAGTACCGCATAGAAGCGAGCGGCACTCTGTCCATTTCCATAATTTTTGTTTTACAAGTTGTTACGCTGATCTCTTGAATATCGAGTGCTTATTTAGGATGCAACTTCTACCTGCAACAAGAAATCATTTAATGTATCTGCTTTCCATCCACATAAAAGTCTAGAATATGTTGTCGCAATATGACAAATGTACTGTGCAGCAAAATGGGCATGGGGCACAGTGAATACCTGGAGTAAAGTGGATCATGGAAAAAAACGAAGTACAGACCAATGAAACCCAAAGAGCAGAAGGAACTGCAATGAACAACCAATTATTGCCATCAATGTATCCGTTTTCTATCCACATAAAAGTCTCGCATATGTTGCTGGTATGTGTTAAATGGATCGTGCAGCAAAACGGGCATAGAGCATAGTGAATAACTGAGGTAAAGTGGATCATGGAAAAAAAAAAAAAATACAGACCAAATAGGACCTCAAAAGCAGAAGGATCTACAATGAATAATGTGACAAGTTATTGCTTTTATTGTATCTGCTTTCTGTCCACATAAAAGTCTCCAATATGTTGTTGGTATATGACAATTTCATTGTGCATGAAAATAAGCATAGAGTACTGTGAACCATCGGAGTAAAATGAATTATGGAAAAAAAAAATGAATTGCAGACGAAACAGGAATCAATGAGCAGAAGGAACTGCAATGAACGACCCAACAAGTTATTGCCTTCGATATATATGGTTTCTATCCGCATAAAATTCTCAGATATATTCTTGCAATCTAACAATTGGACTGTGCATCAAAATGGACATCGTGCATGGTGAATCATCGGAGTAGTGGATCATGGAAAAACAAAAGAAGTTCAGACCAAATGGGACCCGAAGAGCAGAAGGAACTAGAGTGAACAACTCGACAAGTCATTGCTTCAGCAGTCGACACAACCAGATAAGTTAATTCCCTTGCTACCTGCCATGGACCTGGCTTTTCACACATTCTAGTGCAAAATGTCCCATTCAGGATGGCGTTACAATGTTTTGGACTGCATTTGGCAGCGAATTAATTCCGCATCACTCTTTCTTTTTTATTTTGGCAACGATTCTAACTGCAGGTAGCAAAAGGAAAAGTCTCACTACAAAGTGTATGAACATGACTGCAAGAACAGGAAGACCTTGACTTATCTGATTGTATTTTATTAACTTACCTGGTTGATTATGTTAATTTATACGGTTGTCCACTGCAGAAAACAATGATGAAAAATATATATGTAATATATATAAAATATATATGTAATTGATGATGTGCAAATTTGTGTGCAAATTCTTCTATATAAAAAAATGTCCATATCCATTGTTTGCTTTCCGATCGGAATGCATACATTTTGCCTATTGAGCAATATGGAAAAACACGACTTTACAAAGCATCGTAGTAACTTGTAACGAAGAACAAAGGATTTAAATTTTTTAAATCCAAGCATTCCAGAAATCAAGAGCAACATCGCCATTCTATCAACACTGAACTGACCTAACCTGCCATTTATCCTCGAACAAACTTCGAAACGTGACATAAATCAGCAATTGAATTTCCTTAACGAGAGATTCGCATTACAGATCGTGATCGTGCAATAAAAAATGAATAGAGAGCTACGAACCATGCGTAAGGAATTTCAGATCGAGGAACACGATAACTGTTCGATAAACATTTATGTCTTTCGAACTGCAGGATAGTCTTACCTTCTTTCGCGTGATGCCCGATTCAACTAATATTTATTATATGCTTTAAACTATCAAAGACAACGTTGTTAAACTATTGAATCACAAATGTGAGTTAAGTAAGAAAATATAACTGCTTGGTACGTCGCAGTCAACAAGTCAACATGTGGATAAAACTTTGCGAGTTATGACGAAACAAAACTTAAGGTCTCGTTCTTGAAAAGCGCAATAGCGTTGTGGTGTGTTTTTACTGGTCGTTGGAAATGTGTGTCGGCCAATTAGAGCCGCGCGATTTGTGACGTCAGCCGACCGGATAAGTATGGGTAGCCAAAAGCAAAGGGTAACGAGTAAATATGGCACTTGAAAACAATGGCGGAGGTTTTAATTCGATATCTCGAAATTTTTCTTTTTAAGTGCTGTTTCGCAAAATTTAACATAGCATGCCCTACGCTGAAAGTGCTCAATTAAAAAAATGTCGATATAAGAAATTTTGATCACTAAACATAAAGTGTATATCAAATTTTTATGGTCGTCTCTATTGGACGAAAATACGTTGAATATACACTAGTGCAGCCAGTCGAAAACGCCATTAGTTCGGCGAATTGTACGCTATCATCGACTCCCGAAGACTCGCGATTGGTTGCCTCAATAACGTGGTAACCGGAAGTAGCACAACTAAAATTCGTTTTGCCTCAGAATAATCTATTTACCGCGAATCCATCCTCATAAGTCAGCACCTACGGAAACGCTCGTTAAATTATTTATTTAATTTTTTTTAGATTGAAACAAAATATTTCGTTTGTAACGCGATTTTGTGATGGAAAAAGTGTTAAAGTGAATTTTGACTCACTCGGTAAACGGAGCTCGGGTTCGACAGTCCCTCAACCGCTTCGCGTAGTCGGATCTTTTCTTTTCCGGTAAACCATGGTAAGTGCATTCCGTTTGTCGCTCTGGTTTGGCTTGTTCACGTTAAATCCTTAACGCTAACAATATGGGTAAAGTGTTTATTAAACTATTATATTCTTCCTCCTTATGTCTATTCGGTTTATAAATCGATGTGCCGTTAATTGTTTACTTAAAGATATATAACCTCTTTTTTCGTTCGCGTCAACCACATGGCACGTTGTCCGACCACGCTTTCATTCGTCAATTCTTGCGACTCTCGTTCAATCTTTGCACCTCGTGATTTTCTTCTTACAAATTTTCTTCGTTTCTATTCACGTGCTCAGCGCACAAACAAAAAAGTAGAGATAACAATCGATTCAATGGCCGATGACGCTTGGAACTAAAATCAATCGAGTCAATTTACAATTGTTTTTTTACAACCACGTGGCACGTTGTTCGATCACGCTTTCGTTCATCAATTCTTCCGAATCTCCCCTAATTTTTACCTCCATTGTGTTTTACTTCACACGAATTTTCTTTTTTCACGAATTATGCACTAAAAACAAAAATGGTTGATGACGCTTATCCGAGCGACTTGAAACTTATTCAAGCGACTCAATTTACAATTACTTTTTCTTGTAACAAGAAACAAATTTCTTGATTGATCTTAAAGTCATAGAATTCCCTTGCATGTTTCAACGGCAAGTTTGTTTTTATTAATCGATGCAGCGTAGCTCTGACCAACAGTTTGATAATTATCATTGACTTTGACCATTGCAATTGTTTATATCTTTGGGTGGAAGCTTTGCCTTGATTAAATTCATATCGCGACAAGACACTAAAAAATTTTTTATACTTTTCTTGCAATAATTACTTATTACACTATTATTATTACTAAGTAATTGTTACTTGCAATAATTACTTGCTATGCTATTATTATTATTACTTACTATTGTGTATTTTTCTTCAGCCGTTCGAGAGGTTTGTGGAGACCGGCCGTGTCGCCTATGTGAGCGATGGCCCGAACCAGGGTAAACTCGTCACGATCGTCGACATCATCGACCAAAACAGAGTAAGTTATTTCTTAGCCCTAGTTATGAATTTTGTTCAATGCAGATTGAGCCCTTGGATTTAGTCACGCAATATATATACATATATATAACATTTTTTTTCATGATGAACCATTATTCTTGATAGGAATTGCCGGCTGATACATAACTGATGCCATCTATGATACTCTGACCGATTTTTTCCAACCCATTGTACATTTTAAGTAAAAAAAAACATTTTGTTAACGAGTCGGATTTTTGGGATTTTTGCAGGTTTTGGTCGATGGCCCAGCGTCGAACATCCCAAGAGGTCAGATGAGGCTGAGCGAGCTTCACTTGACAAAGTTCCGTCTGCGTTTCCCGCACACCGGCTCGACGCGTGTGGTACGCAAGGCCTGGGCGGACGCCAAGGTCGATGAGAAATGGAGCGAGACCATGTGGGCCCGTAAAGTCGAGGCTAAGAAGAAGGTAAATTCAAAAAATCAGATCTCCGTTCTCCTTAATTTTCCTGGGTATTTATGATTGTTAAAAATACTAAATTTGTCCATTTCAGCGTGCAACCCTCAGCGACTTTGACCGTTTCAAGTTGCGCAAAGCTCGCCAGATTCGGAACAAACTGAGGACCGATGCCTTTTTACGACTGAAGCGCGTCTCGAAGAAATCGAAGTCCGCTGCCGGATCGAAGGCAAAGGCCGCCGCGAAGCCCGCTAAAGCCGCGAAACCGGCGAAGGCCCCAAAAGCAGCAAAGCCCGCAAAGAAGTAATTGTACTGAACTCTGAAATAATAAATGTATAAAAATAATCTTCACGTTTCGACGGAGTTTATTACCTTGTCGGCTTCGAATGGCTAAAAAAAAATTGCAAAACTTATTCGCTCTGTTAACTGGAGCAAATTAATTGGTAATGTTACATCTCATATTTAATGTGAAGCTGGCGCTCGTGCAGTTTAATAAAAAGTAAGTCGCTCGGCCACTTTGCTTATTGACAATTTTTCTCGATTGTTTTTTTTTTTTTTTGGGCGTTGTCGTTTCGAATGACATTCGAATACCACGCTTGAACGAGCATCTCATACGGGGCAAAACATTTTTTTGGCCAAGGGCAATGCTGTTGAATTGAACGCATTTAACGCTATCAATCGAACAACTGTTTTACCCTGTGAAATCACATCTGTTAATTTTGGAGCTTACAATTGAGCATAAATAATCCTTAAGGTGATATATTTCCTTTATTTTTTTGTACACTGCCGTATCGCACTTCAATTATTACACTATCTGCTATTACAATATAGTTTATTATTATTATGAAATCTAATTTTCTTTATTCCTGTCGATATGAAATTTGATCTTGCCTGACCCTTTGCTTTCTCTCGACGATCGAGTACCAGTTATGACAATTTTTTTTAGTCACTTCAATTGTCCCTTCACGTTCTTTCGAATTATGACAAACTAGCTCTGATAAATAGCAGAGAAGTGGCTTTTTTCTCTAACCGCAGATATTTTTGTGGATATCGTTAAGGGCATGTGATACATACGTATCGATGCTCCGATGGTAACAAATCGCTTTCCCTATTTTCTCCGTGATGGTTGATGCTTCGACCAAAAAGAAATTAGGTTTTTGTAGGCAATAGATATAAGTGTGAAAACCTAATTTGCTTTTGCTCGTCGTATGAATCGTTTTAGAGAATACAGGGAAGGCGATTTGTTACCGATTGAGTCTGCACCACATGTCCTTAAGTGCTACGAGTATAGCGACGCTTTTTTTATTCCAATCTTCCAATGCTTAAGATTTTCTATTACTTTTGGAGCGATATGATTTTTCACCACAAAAGACGAAACGTTTATACTTAAGGGTCGAAAAGTCGACCGAAGCATTTAATATTATTTTCGTAATTATACAGAGCATTTTCGGTTTACGATGCGATCTCCGACGTACTATGCATTTTTTTATCGGATATAGATCAACGATATTACTATAAAATAAATAACACGTGCCAGACGTTTAATGTGTTTTACATATAAATAGATTCGCCGTCGCGGTTTTCTATAATATAATCACATAAGAATATTTCTTTCTCGAATTAAGCGCTCAACGCTTATCTCTCATTTTTCTGGAAAGAACGTTGTGCGATATATCGTAAGTACTGCTCCCCTCCCATCTTTCATTTATCACCATAATATCAAGATAATGGAAGATTACCATGTTTGACAAAATATGTGTGATAATTCTCGAATTTTATACAACACTAATTATATTCGGGTACTCTATTCAATAGTACTATATCGAATATAGCTCAAACGGTCAAATTTTTTCAGTAATTCGTAATCGAGTTGCGAAGCTCCTCAGTCGGTAAAACAGATATCGATCAGTGGCTCTTTTGGATCGAAAAACCACGCCATTTAAGCCACGCTTTTTAATTTCTTTTCAGGCCTTAAGGCAACAGTAGCAATGCTCAGACACAGTTTTGTTGCGTCGAAAATATAAATAGACAGTGACATCTGTTTTACCGACTGATGGTTATCGCGTAACACCAATTAATTCTTTTTTAATATTATTTACGCTACTTTTTTTTTTTTGCTCTCATCGATTTTTAAAGTGTCGATAAATTTGCTAATCTGCATTAACGGCAATCGCCGAGGGGAACTATGTACTATTAGAAATTTACGGTTGTCGAAGCACAATTTTCTATAGAAGTTTCATGATCCTTAGAGAATTCCGGTAAGACACCCTTCAATCGACGTAAAGCGACCTCATTAGAATGTCTCATCGCGGACTTTCAACATTATTTGCTTTACATATTTGCTTTAAATATTTGATATTTGTAATAAATATCAGATATTTCATTTCCAGCAAATATACCCGCAGGTGAACAAACTGCACAGCCTATTATACTATTGAGCACTGATCGAGGTGATAAATAAATTACGAGCTCTCTTTATCTTAGTTTTCCCAAGCAAACCGAGAGACCGAAGAAGCGGTCTTAAAACCGACTGTGGTTTTGTCCCAAAAATTTGACACGCAATAAACTACCGCGCGGTAATTTCTGTCGCCGCGTTTAAACAATGAAGTCGTTTGTTTCATTGGCGACCGTAAAATAGTACATTACGATACTAGTGCGACAGAACTTTTTCTGACGCGTGTTGCAATCACACGAGTTAAGAAAACATTTTTCGCACGAGTATCGTACGAAATTTTATTTCACAAGGTGCGAAAGAGGAGTTTTACGCGCGCGAAGCGTGCGTAAAACTGCACTTAACGCACCGCGTGAAATAAAAGTAACTATCCAGATATAAGTTTTTTGACGACCAGGATGAGCTTTTCTGGACGGTTGATTTTACGGTCATTTGTCGCCACCCAATTTTTCAGACGTTAGCAATTTTTCAGATTTTTCGAGTGTTATGCGCAACCTATCGCATGTACCAAAGTCAACTTTCGGACATGGACAACCTGGTAAAAATATTTCTCTGACAATTTCTCTAAAATACTCTGCATAAAAAAAACGAGTCGGTAGAGCGGTAATTAGTGGTTAATTTTAGAATAACACAACCGTCTCTTTTAGAGTTTGTTCTTCGGTCGCTCGGTTCGCCAGGTTTTCTGGAAGAAAATGAATTCGTTGTAACAATGCTTACACACCGACGTTCCAATGGAAGTTAAACCTCAAATTTTCGGTTCATTGGATAATGTGCAATGTTTACAACGAGAAATCAAAGTTCTCATTTTTTCATCTGGAGTTCCAGATAATACTAACTGTTTTTCTAATTTTATTTGATCTAGAGTTCCAGCTTAATCGATTACGACTAGGGAGTCAGGATATTTGTTTTTCATTGCTCACCAGGTTATTATTATAAATGTTTTAGTCTCACTCAGTTGATGTAGGACACATCAACTGATTGATTGCATTGATGTATAGTTGATGTATAACAATAAAACGCCTAGATTCTTTCGTGACGCAGAGGCTTGGACCCAACAAAGCATTCTATCGTCTTGAATATTCGAATTCAGAAAATACTTGTCTAGAAAACAGTTACGATTATAGTTGGTATAATACACGTGTGGGTACTGTGGTCTACTTTACAGATTCCAATTTCAAAGTGATATGATAGTCGATGTCTCAAAAACATAGTAAGTATTTTTTTGTTCTACTGGCACGAAATACACCGTTGATGCCAATCAACGTTTTATTTCTAGTTGTATTTGGATTTTTTTTTCATTACGTTATACCTTTTACATTAATTTATTGCGTTAGCGTGAATTATGCTATGATCGAATGTACTTACACTTCGAATTGGATCGACGAAAATATCTTTTGGGCTGAATCGAGAGTCATAAAGGAAAAACCTTTATTTATAACTCTGGTGGTAACTTAAGCTTAAACTTAAGTTCGAACTTGACTTTCCACTGAAACGTTCACTCAAATTCGAACCTGGCTTTGCACTTAAGTTAAAGCTTCCACTCAAGTTTCAACTTTACTTTATACTTATGTATGCACATTTCTCAAGAGCATGCGATACAGACTCGGTCGGTAATAAATCTATTTAATTATTTTCTTCCCGAGTACAGAAATCTGTAAAAAATCATGCATATTAAAGATGCTGAAAAGATTAATTTTGCGTAATAATAATTCAAAAATGTTATTAACAAATTGATGAAAAATAAAATTGTTCAACAAATCTCCCTAACTTAAAAAAAATGAAAATCATTCGTTTACTTTTCTAAATACAAATAAGTTTTTTCAGATTTTTAAATTCACTTTGATTTTTGTAACTTTCTACACATTTCTCCCATTAAAAAAACATTCAAAGTGAATTTAAAAATCTGAATAAATTCATGCGTATTCAGAAAAGTGGAAGATTTGTTTTCATTTAAAAAAAAAGCTAGCTTTCCGGGAGATTTATTGAACCATTTTATTTCTCATCAATATGTTAATAACCTTTTGGAATTTTTATTATGCGAAATTAATATTTTCAGCACCTTCAATATGCTTGATTTTTTCAGATTTTTATACCATCCAGAAGTGTTTTAAATCCATCAGTTTCACAGAATTGTGAAACTTATGCGAAGTCAACACTATTCGCAAGGACTACGTTAATATTTCGAACAAGAGGTTTTCATGCATTTATATATGACATACGAAACCTAAATTTCTTTCTGTCTGAAATGGTAATAGTCGTGAAAAAAATAGCCAAACCGATTTGTTACAGGCCGAGTCTGTACCGCATGTCCCGAAGACGAAGTGAATTACCGCCGTCGGTATCGAAAACTGTAGTGAACTTTTTTTTATTATTGTGCCAATTTATCCGAAAAAATTGGCACGATTGAAAAAAAATGTATTGGAAATTTGCAGCTATCTCTCACGCTCACAGCCGTGTCACTTCACCCTAAGTGCAACTTCATCCTAAAGTTTATGCTGTGCCTGGGACACTTCACTTAGCCCTGTCGTAGGTTCTCGATATACGAAGTGAATCTCACAACGATTGTTTGCGATCGTTTGTCAAATTACTCATTTGTGACTAGGAAACGTTGCCAATGCGTTACACGCGCATGGTAAAAAATTTCGGCGAATGACAATGGCCATTCGAGTTAATTTTTCAACAGTGCATTCCAGTTAATTTTTTCTTTATACGCTTTGTCCCGAAATTCGCAGCCTCTGGTGCATATCACCCATTCCTTCCATCTCCCGAATTCATGTAAATTGTAGCCTCGCCACAATCGAAATAATTATCACATACATCAGGACCGGAAGCTCAAACCGCTACACGAACCGATAATGGTCCTTTGGACAGGCACAGGAATTTCGAGACAGCCCAATTTCTTTCGACATTGTTCGTCAACAAAAAATAAAAAGAATGAAGACAAGATGGTGACTTACTCGTCGCCAGTGGACTGGTAATCGTCATTGTACTCTTCGACTATACACACTGAAAAATAATTTCGAAAAATCGGAATATAACGTTTCTCACGAATCATTTTGTTAAATAAGTGACAAACTCTGTTATAACGATCGGCGTTAAATTCCTTTTTTTTCTTCTTGGGGGCAGAAAAGAAAAACCATACTTCCGGTTCAGTTTTCCTTTAACCGCCATCTTCTTTCTGTACGCCGATCGAGATTGTATTCTCGCAGCCGTTAATAAATATCATCTAATATTATTCACTGTAACCCAGTTGTGAGAACCGATCTAACCCTTTTCTTCTTCAGGTTTGAATACACAAATCGGTCCTTTCATTTGCCGTGTCGTTAACAATTTTAGTTTGCAGGCTTTTGTTTGCAAAACTAGAAAGCCGTTTGCGGTCAGAAAATTAACAATTACAAAATGGTGGACAATAAGTTGTTCTAAAAATTACAAACGTTTTTTACTGCCTAGTAAAATCTATATTCAAAGAACGCAACTGACGATTACCGATCAGTGACTGAGAATCGACCGTATCAACTTCATTCACAAATAACAAGCCACCATTCCTTCGTCACGCACAGTCACGTGACTGCAGGCACGACATAGACGCACAGTAAGGTTACGTCTATTAAGGAGAAGTGAAATATTGTGGTCGGTAGTGAAAACTGCAATGAACTTTTCTCAAGGGTGCTAATTTGTGTTCGCATCCGGCCCGAATTCATTTTTTCTCAAATAAATTAGCACCGTCGAATAAAGTTAAGGTAGTACTAGCGCAATGACTGACGCCGCCTAAGTTCGAGAGAAAAAAGACAAAGATTACAAACACTTCTCGATGAGAAAAAAATCTGAAAAAAT